>JAGGAP010000014.1:0-251650 GCA_017657235.1 Termitomyces sp. T73sscA
TTTTTTTTTTTTCTTTATAAACCCCCTCCCTGAAATTTTCTGGAAAAGGTTATTTTTTTTTGCCCCCCCAAGTTTGGGTTTTCCTTTCTTATTTCCCCCCCCCCCCCCCCCCAAATTATACCGACGCGGACAAACCAACCGGAGTTTAGCACCCGACGTTAAGGCTAAACTTTTGTTGTGTGTTTTTTCCCAGACATTGACGGGCGCAAAAGGGCCACATATTGCTATGGTTATTTTGAGGCGTCGTGTACCGGAGCACGGGTGGGCCTCAGGGGGATCAAAATATCCCGCCCGAGCGCACCCGCCAGGCACCTGCTGGTCCCTGCCATCCGGGATCTTTGCTGGGCAACCTTACACAGCTGTACGGCTTAATCTTAGCCGAATGTTCAAAACACAGAAAAATGTGCATTGTGCCGGCTCACATGATATTTGCGCTGCACAAGACGCCGGTCTCCTAAAAACACGGATACATGTACGATCCTCAGCAAGGTCAAGTATGTCTGTAGTCTCGCCTTTATGTAGAAATCGTTTTTTTTTTATCTGACACGCAGCTGTACGATCTGGTCAGATGAAAAGCTTCCTCTAATGTCAATGTCAATTGTAGTACCAGAATAAGTCGCGCACACGTGCGCAGTGATCTGGCATCAATCATTCCCAGCGTTTGTGCTAAGCGCCGTTGTTGTGGTCGTCGTGCTGCTTGATACCCGTTCCAACGCACAATGGCCCGACTGCATGACCATCTTCCTCCTCCTGTGCCCGTCTTAGTCCAGAACTACCGTCCAATCATCCCGCCGTTCTTCGCCTCCCAGCCTCCTCCACCACCCGGTCGCCCCATGCACCATCCAGGCCGCGCCAGCATCGCCCATCTCGCTTCCATTGGAATCCATCCGCCCCCTGGTTTCACCCCAGGAGGTCACCACTTCCCTGCAGTCGTCCCCGGTCCCTCTTCTTCACACCCCTTTCCCAACCGAAATCGACGTCAGCTCAGCATTGGTGGCCCTCCAAAGGCAGTTCTCGGCGGTCCAGCTCGGAAACTCAGCCCCCTTCCGGCACTCGCCCCTGCGTCTGCAGTCCCCCCCCAGAAGGTGAAGAAGGTCAATGTCAAACTCCCAAAGGAATCGATACCTGCCGACCATGAAGGTCAGCCGTCCACGCGGGAGCCGTGGGCGCGAGACTTGCTCGATGGGTTTGAATTCAAGGACCAAGAAGCTGTTCCCGTAGAGTTGACATCTGCAGAGGTGTACCCCCCGGACGAATGGAGGCATCATATCCCAGACACTCTTGATGTATTTCTACCTGGAAAAGTGTGTTCTCCGCCTCCGCGATTTGGGTCGATACTGACTACAACTCCAGCTAGCATGGGAGGAAATGAAGCAGAAGGAGATTGAAGAAAAACTCGAGAAATTGGGAGTAGAACGCGGTTGTGGCAGCAGCGTTCCCCACATCCACGCTCCGCACGCCCGAGCAGCATCGGTTAGTTTTCTCCGTCAACAAAGACCCAGCGACTGATGCTTTCTTAGATATCTTCTCCTGCGGACCCTCAAATCCTTCTTTATAAGCTCACCAAGCTGCAGCAGTCACAAGAAGGTACCGGCTCAGGAAGCAACAGCCTGACTACGTCTCCACAAATTCCCTTTTCCTCTTCGCCACACCTATCTTTAGCAAGCCGCCACGGCCATACTATGTCTCTTGCCCGTCCATCATCACACGCCTTCTTGGACAGTAATTCCATCATGTTCAACCCATATAGTCCTAACATCGAACGCGAGGTAGACCACCCAATATCCCACTCTAGTCCCAATGCTCTCCGAGAAAGTATTTATGCACCCCAAGGTGGCGTCCCTCTCCCACTGAGTTCACTAGCAAACAATGTCACGTCACCCCCAATGAGCCGTCCAGATTTCATTCGCGGCTTTGGTTTAAATATACCCGAAGAAGAAGAGGAAGGTGCCGAGAATGTTGCGGAGGAAGTTAATGAAGAGAAACATGATGATGGCGAGGAACAGGTGACCCAGTATTCCACCGCACAGCCGGCGAGCTATTCACCCAAGACGGAACGTAATGTGGATGAAGCAGACACCGCATTGCAGAGCCGCTTCCACTCGCGACACGCGTCCAAGCTATCTGCCGCGCTGTCGACACAATCCGCAGGTGCCTTAGATGCAGACCACTTTGTTGAAGAGGAAGATATCGAGATCAAGTATGAGAACTTTGGTCAAGTTGATGATCAGGAGAACAATTTAGATGACGATATTGTTGATGAGTGGACTGGTTCGGAGGATGTTTATACAGGTGAAACGTCGGACGGCGAAGAGGTATGTTTTTGGTCACCAATCCTTCATCCTTTATCTTCACGAGTGTTCTCTAGAGTATTGGTGAATGGTCAAACCCGTCAGATGAAGAAAGGGCACGAAAAGAGCGCCTCGAGCGACGCAACCGTCGCCGTGCTTCGGCACAAATTGATGTGCCGAGGCGTATTCCCAACTTTCCCCGCCCGCCAGACAACACTGTCGCTATACCCGTGCACAATGAAGACATTATCTCAAACCCCAGCGAGGAAGAGGCGAGGAACGATATGGCTCGTGGTGACTATCTCAGGAGGATTGATTACTATCCTCGTCCTTCTAATCTCAGCGATACTTCACAACCACTTCCCCACTCGCGTGGTCCGTCGGCCCAACACACAGCGTATGATCCTGCACATGCACACTCACGTGCATCCTCCAACCAAAATGCTGGTCCGGGTACACAAGTTCAAACCCACTCTACAGAGCCAACTTACCCACCTCCATCTCACCACGACTCCCTCAACCCGTTCGCCCAAGCTTTCGTGTTCGGTACTAGAGGTGAATCAGGTACATGGGGCCAGAGCTCGATCACTGACATTACACCACCCAATGCACCGCTACTCACCCATACCCGCCTCCCTTCCCTTGGCAAACCTCTCAATGTCGCTGCGCCCGAGTTCAAGCCTAGTCGATTCACCTTCCGGCCTCCTATAGGTGTTCCCGCCATGCCGCCGCCGCCGCCACCACTAGAGATGACACAATCCGACGATCTAACTGAAGATTCTTTCTTTAGAATCCAAGGTCGTGAAAAGAGGCAGCGTCGTGGCTCAACACCATCTGTGGAAGAAGGGGACGTCAGCATGGTGTCTTTCAGGTTCCCTCCGGACCTTGGATCACCAAAGAGCATCCGCCACTCGCCGGCAGCAATACTCACTCACAAGCTCAACCCCTCCGCAGAACCATTCACGTTCGCCGGATTCTCTGCCGCTGTTGCAAACCTCCCCCGGGTTCCCAGGGAGGATGATGACGTTGCCGACCCGGAGCCCCAAGACACTTCTGAGCCTGTTGAAGTTCTGGAAACGAACACAGAGGAACTTTATAATGAAGAAAGCACCGCCAGAGATGAAGTTGATCACGACACGACTTTCAACGAGGAACTCAAGTCGCCCGCTACGACAACCAAACCGAAACGTGCTCCGATTCCCCTGGATTTCAAGCACCCCGTCTCAAGCAATACCGTTCCCGCTGGTCTATTCAAAGCTCTCAATAGCAGCAATGGCGATGAACGCCGCAGGAATACTGTTCGTTCACGTCTGGGCTCTCGTGAGATCTTTGAACACAGTCGTCGCCCCTCTATGGACGACTCGAATGTTGCTCAGATTGCAAATAAAAGTGGCCGCCCTCGATACGTTACGGATCCAGGTCATAGAGAGTTCTCTCCTATGGATGAATACTTTGGGACAAGCCATAGCAGACGTCGTTCATCCTTCACCGACGCTATTCGTCCCCTCGGTCGCCGTTTAGGTGGCGAATCTGAGACTGACGCTCCCGATGATATGAATTCTGAGATGAGTCTCACTGGACAGTTGGACAAACACTCAATTCGCCCATTTGAGACTGTTATACAGGACGGTTTCGTGAACCTGCAGAGTGATATCAAACAACACGGAAAAAATCAACGCAAGATGATATCAGATATACAAGTGCTCCTTGAAGCACAATACGCTGAAGCAATAACCCACAAAAATCAGCTCGATGCTCGTCGAGAACTTGATCTTCAGATGATAACTGACTTGGTAGAGCGGTCAAACAACAACCTGGTTCAGGTTCTGAGAGACAGTCTCCAGGAGTCGCGGCAGCAAGTGTGGGAAGTACAGGCTGGAGAGGGGTCAAGTGAACTCGTTCCAGTAGTGGAGCAACTTGGCAATAGGACGATCAGTGCCGTCATTGAGGCTATCTCGGAAGCATCTACACGTCAGGAAGCCATAATCCGGTCTGCTCCTGCCCAAGAGCGAGATTCAATCATCGACAACTTAGTGTCTGTCTTGACGCCTCTCATGAGCTCCCTCCGAGCGGAGCCTATCGACTACGAATTCTTGACGAGCGAGCTCACCCAAGCTGTCAAACCGCACATTTCTCAGCTTATTGACCTAGCCTCAGATAAACAAGAGACCGCGGGATTGATCATGGACCGCCTCATTCCTATGTTGCCAACCTCGGACGTAGATGTTGACATAATCACACAGAAACTTACAGCAGAAGTTCGTCGTGCGATTGCACCCATTGACGCTTTTGAGATCAAGGAACAAGTCGCCGATTTGGTCGTCGAGCGCCTCGATTCGCGTCTTGCTGTGCGCGACAAAGCGTTCAATATTGATAGCCTTTCAAGTAAAGTTGTGGAGGGTGTCTCAAAGTTGCTAGAGCCTCTTGAGGCAGTATCGGTGTCGTTACAACGAATTTCAACTCCTCAGGCCTCCGAGTCTCGTCAAGAACAGATCTCGCTTGATCAAGAACGCATAGTCAATCTTGTCTCCGAACTGCCTGCGAAACTCAGTGACGAGTTGCGGGGCCTTGAAAAGTCTCAGACAGAAATTTTGAACAAGCTGGAGCTGCCACAAATCGGATCAGAAACGGACCAGAACGTCATTGTTGTTAAGGCCGCGGTGGAAGAAATTTTGACAAGTCAAAAGATTATTGCATCTCAGGCCGAAGACCTACATTCACTTCATCAGTCAATTCTTGACAAGCTGGACACCTTACCAGAATCGATCCACGCAGCCACTGATGCGCTGCAGAATAATCACATTGATTTCTTGAACTCCCACGAGGCAATGAAGCGCGAGTTCGACGAACTTCGGAAATCCAATACGGACTATCAGATCCAGCTTTCAAAGGCTCGCGGCGCCCATGGTCAGATCCGAGTTGAGAAAGACGTCCTCAGCGAGAAACTCATTTCAGCAGAGAGCGAACGTGACAGACTTCGCGATCAGGTTAAGGATTTGCAGACATCCACCACTAAGAAGACTGTGCAAGTGGACACACTTGTGACGAAGAATAAGGAGTTAGAAGATGCCCTTGCAGCGGCTTTGGCGCGTCTTCAGGCATCTGATGTTGCCATGCAAGCCAATCAAAAACGCATTGACAACTTGGAAGAGGAACGCCTTGACCTCGTGGCAGAAAAACAAGGTTTACATGCAAAGGTTGGTATAACCTACTTCTGAGCTTGAGATGAAGCTAATCAAATGCACAAGGTCACCTCCCTCGAATTGCAAATGACTACTGCCAATCGTGACAGAGAGTCTGCATTACAAGCTACAGAAGCGCTCCAGCGGCAATACAATGTAATCCTGGCTCAACAGTCTAACTGGGATGAGCTCCGCCGTGCTTCTGAGAAGATAGATATTCTCGCCAGTCTCATCGACAACGAAGAACTTAGAGAATTGAGACGTTATCGTGACCGCACGAAGAATCTGGAACACGATCATGAGGCTCTGCAAAATCGTCTCAAGGAACTCGAGACTAAGATGGGAACCAGTGAGAGAACTGTTGCGACTGTAAAACAAAGTTTGGCTCAAGCGCAACAACGCTCATCGGAGTGGGAACGACGGGCAAAAGAATCAGAGAATCAACTCGAAATAACTCAAGCCAAACTGGACCAGTCCGAACAAACCCTTGCACAGCTAGATGCCGATTATTCTTTAGTCAAGCTTCAGCTTGACGAGCAAGAGGCTAATGATCGACTAACTCAGGTATGCTGAATCTCCCACATCGTTTTCATCCACGACTGAGCTTTCATCAGGACCAGTTCAACAAACTTCAAGAGCAGACATCCCTTTGGGAGAACAAGTACCATAGTCTGCAGGCAGAGTTTGATCAACCTCAAACGATGAAGGCGCCTCTACCATACCGTAATATCACTAATGGTAACACATTTTCTCCCGCTCGTCCTGAGTCTCGTGCAAGCATCATTTCTATCGATCGCTCTGCGACACCTCAGCAGAATTTCAAATACTCGATGTCAAACATCCGTAACAGCACACCAACTGGTGCCGGCACTGTTCGGGATTCCATGCATGCTCCTAGAGCGGATGAGTATAAGTACGCTACATTGGCTCAGGCTCCTAGTCCTGTGGCGTCACGCACCCATTATCTACAACCCGAGTATAAACTTCGCCCTCAAGCATCACCATACCGCTCTGTTTCGCCAACTCCGAGCACGGTCTCCCTTGCCCCAACAAAGGATAAAGATGGTTGGTATTCGTAAAGTTCAGCCAGGCTTGTGCCTTCTCAAACTCTTTTGTGAATCTTCCTTAACATTCCTTAATATATATATTATATCGCTATTCGTATCGCAAGTACCATTGGGACTCCATTCTTGATATCCACTCAATTCACCCCCTAATCATCTCCCTATCATATTATCCATATATATTATACCACATTTCACTCTTTTGATCTGTCTCTAACTAAATACATTCTCTCTTTCATCTGTTTCAGACCTAAATAAGTTCTTCAATGGCAACTTGTACATATTTCGCTTTACGGGCACCTTTGTACTACACTCAGAAATAAATTGCTCTTATTACAACCGAAATATATATGTGTGTGTAAAAAGTATCGGTAAGTAGAGGGAGATCAGAAAAATAGATCAGTCAGGATGCAGGCTCTGCCTTCCCTAGTGGTGTCGTACTGAATATCCAATTCCTAACCACTTTCGTAGCTTCTTCTGGGTCACTAGGCACTCTATACAAATGGGGATAATTAGCATCAATGAGCATCAATGAGGGCCACGTAAACCACACGTACGTGAGTTTGATGACCCACCGGCCATTCTTGTAAACAAAAAACCGAGGCTCGTGTTTTTCTCCACTCTCCTCTAATTGCTTTCGACGTTCACGTTGTGCATCCTCTATTGCCGATTTGGCATCCGTCGCAGCTTGCATGTCCTTTCGCCCAATTGCTGTTGTTAGATGCTGCCATAACCTGTCAAGTACACGTGAGTTGGAATAGGAAGTAATTTGGACTATGCTCATAACATACCTACGGGATTCATTGGGCTCCTGTTCATCTTCGGGTGGAACCCACTTGAGAGCCATATTCTGCCCATCCTTGACAGCATCAAATAACACACGCTTCTGACCCGTCTAATTAAAAAGAACTGTCAAATACAAGAACCAGATAGCTCGCATAAAAGAAAAGACCTTGGTAGACTTAATTTCCATTATGTGACTCCATCGCCCACTCAACTCGCCGACATCTAAATTATTATGACGTATCCGACCAGCAATAGCATTATACGTTCCGGACCAAAAGCCCTACAGATGCTGTTAGTGAATTCACCATTTACAATAATGGAAACGAACTTTGGTCTTGAACTCTATGTCGCAAAGCATTCCATTCTTCTCGTTCTTGGCAATACATGTATCACCTAGTTCTAGTACCATCTTACCAAACAATATCCCTCTAGCATACATATTAGGCATTGTGATGATATATTCTTATGACGACAGATCAGCTGAAACATCGATCAAATGCTCGCACTACATACCACCGTCGTCGGGTTTGCCAAGGAGGGTCACACGGTTTGCACCTTCCATTGTAGTGGACACACTGTTGCCAAGGAACCTCGACTTGGGTCGCAACTCTCCAAGGATACTTACATGATTGGCTGGTGAGATGTAGAAGAACGCAGAGATGGGTGGATGATGAGAGACTAGAGACACGTCAGCGCGCATTGCGTGCCGACTGTAATCAGTGACATACCTTGTTCCGCAATATAAAATCCTTGTGAACCATCTGCATAGTCATACCTGCATCGGAAGAACTCTCCAAGGACGGGATTATATCTGATTTTATGGGCTGTAATGAGCATTCGCAGAGCAATCATATCGACATACGGTTTCTTCACACCCTTGGGTTTAATGTGCCAGCCGGCAAGATAATACTGTAGTATTCGGATAAAACGTTCTTCAGCGTCATTGCATCGCTCTGCGCTGTAGAGTACAATGTTTATCAAGGCTTGCACGGCGCATGAACTATGACTTGCCCAAAGATGAGATCAGGATGAGACATGAAATCTGTGATACGCTCCAACATGCTCCTCGGCTCAAGTACGAAAGTTGGAAATGTGACTCTGGACAAATCCATCCCAACTCTGGCGTGTTTTTTGGGGCCAAATTCAGTGAAACGTTGGAGGTCGATGAGATGCGGACACAGACCTCAACTGGGAGATCAAGGACATAATTATCGACCCCTCATTTTCGTCTCTACATTCGCTATCAGTAGTAGGTCAAGAAAGATGTGTAGGGCAGGACAAACAAGATAGAGGTATCATCTGCTTCTGTATCGGAAGGTGGATGATCCTCCTCAGATGAGCTGCGTGGCTTTGGCGTGGTGACAGCACGGAAGTGAGATCCTGCTGGATTGAAAAGGCTCATCATGTTGGCAACGTGGATTCAGCGTTAGATGTCAAGACAAGAACGATTAGACGTTGGAGACGAAAGTCGGGCCTGGGTCGGCAGGAATGGTATCGAAACAACCGACGAGGAGAAGATGTTTGACGACGCTGTGGGCGGTGAGAAAGAAAGTGCACTGGGGCAAGGATGGTGGGTGTCGGAGAGGAAGTGGTTACAGGTAAGGATCTAGCACAGTAATAACTTGATTCACGCGAAATTGATGTCACCTTTACATAATAACGATCAGTGTCTATTGTATGTACACTTAGAACACAATCTTCGTAGGCCCCTTGGGCATGGGTATATCATCCCGGTAAAATGCCCCGTACACGCTGTGCTCCTTCTTCTTAATCGTCATAGGAAATTTCTTCAATGCATCGTAGTTGAAGCCGCCTTCTCGGAGCACTCGCGCAAATTCCCCTGCCAACGACTTTTCGTGTGCATCACCAGTAAAGAAAGTCACAGACTTGCCACTCCGCCCACCTCGCCCTACGTTCTTGTAAGCATCCAACCCAACCCCATAAGCTACAACATGACTCACCCGTTCGCCCAATGCGATGTATATAGTCCTCAATCGTGAGTGGAAATGTGTAATTGATTACGGCACTAACGTTAGGAATGTCCAGACCTCTTGCTGCGACATCAGTCGCCACCATTAATCCGTTCGTTCCATTTTTGAACTTCTCCAGTGCCTCCATCCGTGCGTTCTGCGTCATGTCACCATGCAGCGCACCAACAGAATACCCCTGTCTCCGCAGCATTTCCTCCACCCGAGATGCCTCCTTCTTGTAGAGTGCAAACACCAAGACACGCGATTCAGTTGCGCCTGTAGTCGAAGTCTTCTTGTGAGATAGAGACCGTAACACCGCCAAAAGCCGGGAACTAAAAAAGGCACGTTAGATAGCATGTCCATTACCCTGAGTACGTCGGTACCTACTCCTTTGATCGCGAGTCGTCAAATACCTCCACACTCTGCTCCACACGGCTATTCGCAGTGAGATCATCACTGCCAACGGTTACTCGGATAGGTTTTTTCTGAAATGTGCTCGCCAAACGTCGCACTGCCTCAGGCCATGTCGCGCTGACTGTTGGAGATGTCAGCTTCTAGCTATTGAAGAAATTAAAGGCGTACACATCATGGTTTGTCTCTCATCAGAAGGTTTTGTACTCGCGATGATCTTCCGAATATCATTCTCAAACCCTTTATCTAACATACGATCTGCCTCATCTAACACCAAATAATCTACTCTAAGTAGCGAATTAGCGTGTTTTATAAAGCAGAAGAGCAGGACCAGAACCTTACCCGCTTAAATCACACGCTCCCTCTTGCATCAGATCCAATATACGTCCGGGAGTACCGACAATGATACGCGTTGTAAGGCCATCCAAGCCCTTGTTAGCGCTCTTTAACATACGAACCTGTGGCTCTTTTGGAACGCCGCCAAAGACCGCCACGCTAGCAATGCCAAAAGGCTTACCCAGCGCAGATAACGTATCATGCGTCTGGATCGCGAGCTCGCGCGTAGGAGCGACAACAAGGACACTGACGCTCGACTCTCCTTTCTTTTTCACAGGCGGAGGGCTCGACACAAGACGCGCTAATGCAGGAATACCAAATGCAAGAGTTTTTCCGCTTAGAGATGAGTTAGTGTAGGGAAAAGGAGGTCGGATTTTCTGCGTACCTGCCTGTTTCCGCGATACCCACTACATCTAGACCCTTGAGAGCCGGAGGCCATGCACAAGCCTGTATAGGAGAGGGCTCCTTGAAACCCTTGAACGACACTTGAAGTTCTGGAAGTACATCGAGTTGCGTAAACGCTAGTACAGGCACCACTGGAGGGGTATTATCTGGGGTACTGATCGCGATCGAATGCTTTTCTAGGAATGCACTAACTTCTGCTGGAGTTGCCGGGGTTGATGGAGAAGCCCTGTTTGAGATAGAAGGCGTGGATTCAGAGGACGTGGTGGGAGTCACAGAATCTACTGCCGTCTCTTTTTTGCGCTTTTTCTCCTTTTTGAATTCTGGCGCAAGGGGAGATGGATCGCCATCCTCAATATCTCGTTTACGTTTCTTCTTCTTATCTTTCTTCTTCTCCTCTGTCAGGGCTATGATCCTCTACGTCACGTTTTAAAAGCTTTGTAGCAGTTCAAGCGACTTACACTGAGAATCAGCATCCATAGTATCAACCTCAACGACAGCATCAGCGGCGGTATTTTCAATACTCCTATGTCGCTTTTCTTTCTTCTTTTCTTCTGGTTGCTCTCCAGCTGAAAGCAGCCGAAGTTAGTACTTGAGGACATACAGATGGGGGCATTGTCTGCAGACTTGCCTGCAGAATCAGCCAACATCTTTTGCTCCTTCTTTCGTCTTCTCCTTTCCTTCTTCTCTTCCTTCAACTTTTCTAGATTCACCCCGACAGCGACATCGGCAGTGCCTTCTATACCGTCTCGTTTCTTTTCTTTCGATTTCTTGTTTTTATTTGCCTTCTTGGTTTCGGGCAGCAATAGGGTATCCTGGGACATCCTTATACAGACTCAAAAGAGAGGAGAGGAACGGAAGGTCTCCAGGACTGCCGTTCGTGTACGAGATGGTTGAGCGTAAACGAGATCGGAAAACCTCTGATCGTCATCGAAAATTTTTGATCTGAGTTGCACGTGGGGTTCAGGAGGCAATAAAGAGGTAAAACAATACTGTGCTTTTAAACTCATCTGATACCCGCAAACAGAAAATAGAGTGCGGTTAGCACCCAGTTTTTATGATACATCTAATCCAGCTCAGTGTCCTTGACAAAGTAGTCTGTGGAAATAGCACGATGGGTTAAGTTTTAAACGGTCACCAACCTGGCATACACTACCTCTCATTTCCATAAGAAAATACATAGGTTATCAATCTGACGATGTAAAATACCTTCTTTCCAGGCACTGCCCGGCAAGAAACGACGTATAGATTTGTTCCTTGTAATGACCAACCCAAATGAAATACGAGTATTCACAGGAACCTCAGGGCTAAACAGCTGTAGTGAAAACAGGTCCACGATAGCAAGATACGCCTATGCGAGAGGAGACATCGGCCAAAAAGACAGAGATTTCGACCAATTATGAAGCATGAGGATTTGGCGTTGTTACATTCGTTCCTACCCTGTCTATACATCAAACAGGTAGCCGGCGAATTCGAAAGTTTGATTTATGTCTTTATCAGCACATTTATCATCAAGGCTGTTCTGAAAGAAGGTTGTGTCTTGTCAGTTTCATTCCAACGAACAAAAAAAAACACAATGCGTCACAAACCTGATCACATAGGCTTCATAAAGTGTGTAATGAGTCCTTCTATAACCTCGTCACGAGTCTCCGTAATCGCCTCCAAAGCTGCCATCTTGCATTGGATCGACATAGTCAGCGTATCAGCCATCGCCTTTCGTAACCCTAGCATAAGCGCTTTCATTCGACCCAAAATATCTGCAGAATTAGGTCGTGACATTTCGTCCATTTCGCGAGCTGAGATCCACATGCGCTGCCATGAAACTTCACAATCCACGTGCGATGGGCACCCTTGGCACGATAGCAGGGGAGGGACTGCGCGAATACCTTCCCAAAGGTTGAGTAGTGAATAGTGTGCAGCGAGGAAGCGCATGCGTTTCTCAGGATCCATGGACACAGGGAACACCGTCTGAGTAACGCGGATGTTCCTGCGGCTCGTTGAACGTTCAAACGAAATCAGTTGACGATAATAGCAGACTCCAATCAGCGTACGCAAACCATACTTCTCAGCAATACCGAGTACAGCATCGGGTGCAGCATTGTTCCAAAGGGTACGAAAAAGTAGAATTTGCGCCACGAGGTCTCCTAAAGCTCGGTGGTCGCAAAGCATTGCTAGATCCAAGATTTGCGCGCAGATATCAAGAGGTATGGAATGCGAGTGTAATGATGAAGCTGGATCTTTCGCCAAGGAATAAACCCGATCTATGGTCCAGGCTTCGAGCGAGGACAGGCAGTATTTGTTGGCTACTGTTGCAACATTGAGGAGACGGTCGATACCAGTCTCAAGAAATAATTCATTTGGCCTACAATGGAGATTTAGCTGGCAATCCGACATAGAACTACAAGACACCTCACGGTGCATATAGAGCCCACAAAAAGTCCCGGAATTGTTGAGTGGTGTCCGTCAAAAAGACCGGTTTCTCTTCTCTTCCCTCAGCGTCGTCAGCTGATCGAGGGAGAGACAACATATCACTGAATGCAGAGGGCTCTCGTGAAAGCATTATCTGATGTACCTGTAGAATGAGATTTGAGTTTGTCCAGATATTCACTGGCATATGATGACGTACGTTGAACAGAGTGTTTTCTACTTGAAAGACACAGAAGCCATTGCGAGAATTGATATAGTAGTCAGAGTCGCGGACCGGTTTATCGTCCTTAGTGGGATGCGCCTCCATCGATGCTTCGCAGTATGGCGTACATCGCAAATTTAGCTGTGCAGAGTCTTTCTTCCTAGGTTTTGAAACGTTTTCTAGTATGTGCTTTGACCCCTTGGAAAAAAGACCCGACCACAGACGGAGTTTGGGTATTGGGTTTAAAAGGTAAAATTGAAGATGGACCATGGATCAAAACCAGAATAGAAAGGCGTCCAGAGAATATAGACTGCCTCTGCTATTCCGGTCGGCGTTATATCAATAGACGAAGGAGACATGAAGTGGACACGTGTATCGAGTCGTAAGTTTGTAACACGCATGTCACCTTTCTAGAACCCATACACGCCCTTTCCAAGAGTTGTCAAAGGTCGTGTGTGGTATGGGAAGCACCCATAGGAGAGTAAGGATTGGATGTGCGAAGTTGAGTCGAATATTTGCGCAGGACCACGTTCGGGAAGAGGCGCTTTGGAACTTAATCGTAACCTGGGAACTTGAATTACGATTCCCAGGTTCTTGTTAGATCCTGCAACTTGAGGATAGCCTTTTTTGGTTAAAGTGTGCTATCGATTGGAGATAGGACTGTGTTGAGCTTCTTTGCATGCACGTTGAAGTATATCGGCCAGGAACATCTGTCGACCACCAACTTCAAGGGTGTGAAGGTACATGACGACAAAGGGGTCACAATGTGCGTTTAACAGGACGAAAGTATTGACGCAATTTGAGCCTAATTTCCCGAGTTTAAGAGTCTGCAATATTTTGTATACATGGTTTCCCAGTTTTCTTAATCTAGTCCAGTTCCAAGTCGAGACAGGCCATTCTCAAAGTGCAGGCAGAAAGACTATCGCGACTCGTGAGTTCAGCCGCGGAGAGAGAAGCCAATCACACGGAACACATAACCTGAGAATATATATACGTTCACGCTGGGACACCTTTGAAACCTTAATAGAAACGCGATTGGGGTATGTTTATGCTGGTCACAAGATGCAAAGAAGCGCAACATGAGGATGATGACTGCGTCGTGTTCGATAACGAGGTAGAGCCTACAGTGTCCTGGACGGACGCCTTGGTTTTGAAGATCGTGATTCAGAAGCGAGCGAACAAAAGTACTGCATCCAGGCCAAATGTATTTACTTCCGGGGTGAAGAAACGTGGCCTGGCGATCGTGGCTGTGCGGCTGCGGGTGAGAAACTGGTGAAGCATTGATGACGTGCACAGCGACGGTTGTGAGGCGTTGTACTGTCAATCCCACTTTGTTCTCTCTCCACATACCCTAATTATCTGGCCGGTCCCTTTCTATAACCCAGTGGTGTGTTTCACCGCCGCTATTTACAGAAGCAGATCGACTAATGCCAAGCCAAAGCGTCCGAGTCTCCTCTAATTTTGTCTCGGTTTCTCCCTGAAACCCTCTTGCTTTCTACCATGAACGTCCTCTTTTTCTTCTTGTCGCTGGTCGTTTCCCTTCTGTTATCATGGCCATTAGAATTGGTTTGGGGTAATGTTTCTTCAGTCCCCCTTTCAGTTTTAAGGTCTAACTCGTCAATGATCATAGCCCACAGTATCCCTGCTCGACCACTAAAACGATTTGCTCACCCTTCAACACTCGCAGTTGAGATCATAGCTAGAAGAGACCAGCAACCCGTACCCTTGAGCAAGCGATCTCTGCCTCCCTCAAATACACTTCGTCACGATGATACCTTTCGTCTAACGATATCTGCTTTTGACGAAATATACTATTTGCATCTACGCCCTAACGACAATCTTATACATCCCGCCGCACGTATTAACTACTACGACACGACCCCGGATGGCCATTCCTATATCTCTCGCTCTGTGCCTCTTCTTCGTCAGTCGGTCAAGGCTTACTGGGGAGAGGTCATACATGCAAGCCATACTGAAACACGCATGCGAGAAAATTCTGCGGGTGTTGTTCCGATGCCCCATTCCTCTGAACTGGGCTGGGTTCGCATCGTGATTCATCATACGGGCGATAAGGAAAGAGGTTTACCGCCCGAATATGAAGGGGCTTTCTCGGTCAATGGAGTCGTGCACCACATCATGACCAGGGACAATTATCTCCTTACAAAGACTGACCTGGATCCTGATGTCTCGCAAGTCGATGACCTTGACTCGTCTCTTGTCATATGGAGAGAATCGGATGTAATGACTGCGGAGGAGGAGCGTATCGCCAAGAGGGAGATCTCATACTCCGCGCTCACTCAACAATCATCCTGTGGTCACGATCGTCTGGTATTCAATACAAGCCCTCAGCAAAACCCGATCTTGCTTCCCGGTCCACCTGTTCCAGATTCATGGCTTAGAGCGACTCTTGACGGTCGTTTCCGGAATCGAACAGTCTACGCAAGAGATGACGTGAGTATTGGGAGCCCGAATGGTGGCATGAGTACAAAGTATATTTATACACGAGGATTAAACGTGATGCTTACAGATTTTAGCTTCATTGGCAATATTGGATCTAGTGACGGCTGCCCGAAAACCCAGAAAGTGGTAAGTCTACGCGGGCTGTGCTCCGAGAATACAGCTTGACTTGATCATCAGTTATTCATGGGCGCAGCAGCTGACTGTACCTACGTGTCCAAATATGGCTCCCAAGATAACGCCACTAAACAGATTCTAACGAACTGGAATTCGGCTAGTAGTCTCTACAAGGTTGGAACGGCAAGCATCACGTCCTTGTATCTTGATCTGACAGGTTACTTTTCAGTCTACATTCAATGTTAGTCTGGGTATTGTCGAACTTGCAGTCCAAAGTCCAAAGTAAATTTCACTTTTTTACATAATTTGCGTACTCATTGCTATCTAGCTGTCCCAACTCAACCGATCCAAATCTCCCATGGAATATTCCATGCAGTGGCGCAGAGCTGGATTCTCGTCTCTCGCTTTTTTCTCAGTGGAGAGGAAACAAAGGGGATGACGGGAGTGGTCTCTGGCATTTAATGAGCGGGTGTCCTACTGGGTCTGAAGTTGGCATCGCTTGGTTGGCGACCTTGTGAGTTACGTGCGACGATTTTACTACTATCTATTTAAACCTTGATAGGTGTCAGCAGGATGCCACAGGGAGTCCAGGATCCATTGTTTCCGGTACGGCTGTTTCAACTGCAGGAAGAACAGAATGGCAAGTTGTAGCACACGAGATAGGTCATAATTTTGGCGCCATCGTACGTGATTTCCATCTAGAAGGATCTTTCTGAATGCCAGCGATACGCTGCCACACAAACAGCATGATGTGCGTTATTAAACTCTCTAACATAACACATGTTGAAAACTTTCAGTGCGGAGATAATTGCACTTCAACTTCTCCGTGTTGTCCCTTGAGCGCCACGGGAAACTGCAATTCCAATAGCCAGTTTATCATGAGTCCTGTCACCCAGAGTGGTGAAAAAGTTTTCTCTCAGTGCAGCCTTGGAAATATATGTACGGTGAATTTTTCTCGTATAAGTCTTCTGTCTTAAGGTTTCACCAGGTTCAGTCATGAAAGGCGTTACTGGTGGGCGCACCAATACCACCTGCCTGTCAGATCCAGATCCATCGCGACAAGTTATCTCTCTGCAAATGTGTGGTAATGGTATTGTGGAGGCAGGTGAAGATTGTGATCCAGGGCAGGGTAAAAATTCCGCATGTTGTGATTCTGCCACTTGCAAGTTCCAAAGCAACGCTGTATGTGACCCGGAGAGCAGCCCGTGCTGCACTTCTCAGTGTAACTTTGCTCCAGCCACGCAAATCTGTCGTCCTTCTCGCGATTCGCAATGTGATACTGCGGAAACCTGTACCGGGACTTCCTCCTCTTGTCCAACAGATATCTTCGCTCCCAACGGTGCGCACAAATCCTCAATCTTTAAATATTCACAACTCACCCCTTTATAAGGCCAGAGTTGTGGAAATGGTGACCTTAAATGTGCAAGTGGACAGTGTACTTCAGTCGCTCGTATGTGAACGACGAGGATGAGCACTACCGAAATTACTTACCGTTACCATTCACAGTTCAATGTCAAACGATCGGAGCGTCGATGGGGCTCAAAGAAGCGTGCCCTAGCCATAATGACAATACTTGTCAAGTTTCCTGCCAAGATCCTAGCCAGGCAAACCAGTGTGTGGTGTTAACATCGCTCCTTATTGATGGTTCTCCCTGTGGTATGTATCAGTGCTGACCTCCATTCACCCTATCCTTACCCCCTTTGTTGATTACAGGTTATGGTGGAACGTGTAGCGCTGGTGTATGTCAGAAAGGCAATTTCTTAGATACCGCAAAGGTATTTCCATCTTCCCGCTAATTTCTTGCCTTGGCCTAATCTATCATAAAACCAATATAGGCGTGGTACACACAGAATCTTCAGATCGCTATACCAGTAACTGTGGTTGCCGGCATTATCATACTCTTTCTAATATGGGCCATAGCCAGATGTACGTTTTAAACATACGTCATTTTTCTCATTTCTCTGATCATGAACTTCTTTTTCTTCAAGCCATTGCCCGTTGTTGTGGTTTTCGAAAATCACGTCCGTCGCCTGCTTTTGCTAGAGCTCGCCATCAGCGCATCGAGAGTTGGGATAGGAACGCTGAATGTCCGACCTTGCAACCAACTTTTTTACCGCCAGGGACATCTCGATTTTCACAGTCAGCCAAGTTTCATATCATTCAACATCCGGACTCATATATTATCTAGTGCATCCTACGGCCACGTCCCTTCCGACCAACATCGAAGAGACAATTGGGTGGACGCTAGTGCCTATAATGGTCGTTAATGGTTGCTAACCTGCAGTTTGTGTTGGCACTGCACCCTATTGGCACTGCACCCTAGTGCTTACATTATCTATTGGCTTGTAGTACTGTACTAGTTAACAAGTGACCATCCATCTTGTCGTACTTGGAGCAGCAATGATCTGTCCGACATATGTATGGATGAAAAGCACGGGATCTCTATAGGATCTAGTGTCCCTTATTTTCTGCCAAAGATCTTATAGGCCTTCAATTTCAGCGTCTTCGAAGCTCAAGACTTGAAGCACTATGGGACAGAAACAAGACAAAAAGGTCCGGAACCAATTAGCACCAATTTATACAAGAGGTCACCATCATTTCAGTATGAAAGAAGGTCATTTATCTCAGAAGCCAAGGAAGACAGATGCGAGACAACTCGTGTGTACTGATCATATGTTTGAGCTTGTGGGCGCCGTATCTCCACGCCTCAAATCAAAGTGCTCTAAAGCGCCCAGGAAGCATATGTCAAGGGGTAAGGGCAAGGGGTGGTGTTGATTTCATGCGCGTGAACACCGGAGAAGAGGATCAAGATCCCTAGTAAAATAGGGGATATACAGAACACATCAAACTTTCTCGATAAGTACAAACTTTTCGCGGGAAGTACAGGCGCGGCGGGTCGAATGGAATTTAGTGAAATGTCGCGAAGCCTTCCATCAAAGATCCAACCCCACCGCACTTCCTGTGCATGTGGTAATCCACAAGTCCGTGTACTCGGTGTCAACTTGCCAACCCGATGTTGGGAAAGTGCGATAAGATGATACGGGTTCACTCGGAAACTAGCCCGAGTACTTATGATCTGGCGTCAGCACCTCCAAATATATATTGGCATGGGATAATCACAGGTGCGTTATCGAAACAACAGCATCCGAATCGTGGGGAAAAGCTTGCTTCAAGCCGTGCCAGAGTATGGGATAGTATGATATCGAAGAAAGTGGTTCCAGCTCCATGCGACGGAATGCATCGAATTTTCGCGGATACTGTTGTCCCAGAAGGGTCTGAGAAAAAAGTCAAATAGTGTACAGCTTCTGTGCATTTTCACATCATGAGTGAACATCAGCATTTGGAGTCTTCTGATTCAATGAATGAATGCTAGCCGCGTTTCCCATCAAAAGCGCTTGCAGCAGCATCTTAAGCTGGTTACAAGTTAGAGTCGCTTTATGGACAGAACCCTGCCTATTCCGAGAATTAGGAGATGAAATGGGCGCTTTGAAGGCCGGGGGTCAGATACTGATTGCAATATGATGATTTTCATATGTATACATGACCATGTGCCAAGTCAAGGAATTTTGGAGTCGTATTTTTGGGGATATCTGACCGTTTAACTCCGCGACTCAAATACGAGTCGCATTTACTTACGTATGTTTAGTGTGATATTTTGTACGACATGTGAGGTTGTTCAAGTGAGATCTATGAGATCCTGATTATATCAAAGGTACATACAATCTTGGCGACTAGCAAGATATGGGCAGATGTTCTCTTCAGAATACAAACATCCACACCATGTGTATACACTTCACAGGTTTTGTCATCCTTAATCCTCTTACAGCATAATGACTTTTGTGTTAGGAATCTAACTTAGGCCGCTTCTCCAGGATACCATCGACAATGCCGAAATCCATGGCTTCCTGCGCTGATTATTCGGTCAATACGTTATCTATCACTTGACTGCCCTATGGAAGATTGAACTCACCGGTCATGTAATAGTCTCTTTCGAGTGCTCGTTCTAAATAGAATGGGAACCTGGTCAATCCCCATGTGCCATATCAGTGCCATACGCATACCAAATCGTGTAAGCCCCTCGGATTCACTTTCTCCTTCTTTTGAGCAATGTTTTTGATAGATACTGGTAAGGAGTTGCCTAACGCGGAGAATTTCCCGGGCATGAATGGCAATGTCAGATGCCTGGCCCGACGCACCACCAGATGGCTCTGTATGAAACATTGTCACAATCGTCATATATATTGATAAGATGGTAAACTGACGATGAATCATGATGCTTGCATTGGGAAGGCAATGTCGTTTCCCTCTCTCACCTGCAGCGAGAAGAAGTGATCCCATAGATGCAGCCATTCCTAGACTGTAGGTATGGATTGGAGACGAGACATACTAATCAACCCATAAAAGTCAGCGAATAGAGGGTAGTATAACTACTTATCATAATACCTGCATCTGTCAAGACCCTGGGTATTCAGAATTAACACGGATATGCTCGCGGACGTACCGTGTCATATATTGCAAGACCTGCCGTCACACTGCCGCCAGGCGAGTTGATATAGAGATGTATTGGTTTTGATGTCTCTTCAGCTTCTAAGAAGAGAAGCTGGGCAACAATCAGCGTTGAATCCGTGTCACGTATCTACAAGAGAGACTGGGGTCAATAGAGCACAAGTAACAAATACTGTTTGCGTACGGGGCCGTGAAGCATGATGACACGTTCTCGGAGGAGACGCGAGAATATATCATACGACCGTTCTCCCCTGCCCTGCCAGTCCAATGTGAAATCATGCATTGTATTGAGTCCTGAGAGACGCTACCGTTTGCTCGATGACAATGGGAACGAGGTTCGCCGACGGGGGAGTAACCCACTGGTCCTGAATCTCCTTGAGGGACTGGCCGGCAAGAGGATGGAATGCACGACGGGCTATGTATGCAGGAGGAGTTCGGCATACTGCAGAACGCAGGAGAGCGGCGGCCATTGAACAGTGTTTTGGTCAGAGCACAGACGCGTCAACAAACGAAACTTTTCCCGGACAGCGATCATGTCCCGCAGCACACACAGTCCCCGGGGCACCGAGGCTCCCATGGACTACGAATGGACCAACCGTACACCAATAAAACCCTCCTGGTCCCAGTCTGCTGCACGAAAACGTCTGTACCCTGCTTTCCCAGTCTTATCGACGGCTCACTGCTCATCACAGGTCCCCATGACGAAGCCAATCCTCCCATGACACCCTTCGGTGCACCGCACACACCTATCTTTGGTTCTAACCAGAACGTGCCCTTCATCTTCAACCAAAACGCAGCTCCACGAACTCCAAACCCACCCCCATGGCAGCCCCCGCCGTTATTTTCGCCAGAAAAGGCGTTTCCGAACGTGCTAGAGCCTAATGATATAGATATGTCAGAGGCCAGCCCAAACAAGAACGAAGAACAGGCCAAGTCTGAGACTGGTCGTACGATGGCAGTAGGCGGCCTACGACGCGTCTACAACGCGCGTAAAAAGACTCAGGGCCTACAATCATCGCGTCTGAGGAAGATGCGCGACGTGGACTCGGAGGATGACGACGTGTCTGATAGTGGCGAGGAGACAGAGCCGATCGTACAGAACACATCTAATCACTACACTCTCAATATGCCCGCTGCTCCACCTCCACAGTCTGATTTGCCTTATGTGTTATTGGGGTTCGTTGCAAATCGTATCTTGTACGTTACAAACTAATGCGATTGGTTTCAGATATCTGCAGTTCCTGTTCAACCTGTCCCTCATTCTGTTATTCCTCTATTTGGTCGTACAGTTCATTCTTACCGTCCAGCGGGACGTCGAGCAGCGTATATCAGAATATTCCATGGGTACGTTCCTCTCTTTAGGTAAAATACACAAGAACTAGCTTTAACTGGCCTTTTTTACCTCATCAGACATTGTGCAAGAAATCGCCCTCTGTTCCCTGCAGTACAGAACGAATCTTTGCGAACAGAATGCAGTTCCTGCTATGGCACAGCAGTGTGAGAATTGGAAGACATGTATGAATCGTGATCCTGCCATTGTCGGTCGAGCCAAAGTCGGTGCCGAACTGATTGCAGAAGTCGTAAACGGCTTTGTTGAGCCTATTAGCTGGAAAGCACTGGCAAGTCTTTTCTAATTTTAAATCATTTCGTGTTAATCACAATGCTCTAATCCCCTCCTTCGATGCGAAACGTTACCCACCCCGATCTCTCCTATTCCGGCCGACCTTGCTTCTTCATCTCGCTTTTGTTGGCGACAGGCTTTCACTCTAACTTCCTTGTCATTCCTCACAGTCTTCATCAATTCCTTACTTTCACTATTTCGGGCGCGACAGCAGCCAGCCGCTCCAACCGCACAGCATCAGCCTCTACAAGCGCAGCCTTCCCTCTCTTACCCCGCGCACTTTGGTCCTGGCCCAGGCTATCTCACACCCGCGCCGACACCCAGCTGGGGACGAGTGGGCTTAAGAAGCAAAGTCAAACTACCAGCGGAAGATGATGGGAAAGAGACCCCCACCCGGCGGCGTCGGCGGATAGATGGAGGCGCTTCCCTAAACGTCAAGTGATGTTTATCTAGTTCCATATCGGAGGCATGTTTTGTCCCTGGAAGTCTGTGACGATATATGGTTTTAATCCGCACGTCTACATAGTGGCGTTCAATCATTCGGTCCATCCGTCCGTTTCTATTTTGGGCTAGATCTATCGTTATGATTACCTTTATACACACACTTGTTATGTCATATACCACACAATAATCAACTTCTGGTCACACCATGGGAGATCTGTCCTAATCCATAATTGATCGAACAATTCCTCATCAACGAACAATCATCATTATTGACAGCGTGCCAAGACGACATTATGTGAAGAAATGAGAGTGTATAAAGCACTATTACTTGCAAAGTCCGTACATGTATGGATACAATAAATCCTGGGTAAAATAGGGCCGAGGCCAGAAAAGTTGCTTCCACGACGAACTTCGTGGATCAATAATAATGCACCAAGGTAAAAATATGTGAGTTGAGCATACAGATACAGATAGATACAGCAAGAATAATACTGGTCGATGAAAATAAATTTGAGTGTGTGGCGAGTACGGTGAGGTTTTAAGGGATGTAGAGTCGAGAGCGGGATAATTTGAGGCGTCGACAGCGTCAAAGTACAGTGAAAACAAGGGGAATTTCTACAGCAATGAATAGGTAGACCAACCAAGGTGCTCACACCCTACGCTTTGCATGCCCCGGTGAAAAAGCCACACAAATGATTTGGCTTCCAAGCCCGCCAGCTTCGACTGACAAGCAACAGAGGGATATCGAAATTAAGTGAGAAAGACACGAATTTGATCACGGAGAGTGGAGGTGAAAAGGGCCCAGGGCCTATTTCTTGGGTCCTGTTAGAGTTTGGAGAATGGAATTTACTCCTTGCGGCTCCAAAACGACCTTGGTGCCGTCACACTTGGCTTTATTAGTGAACTCTGTGCAAAGATCATTGATATCAACGTCCTGTAGTTATGCGTGAGAACTGTAATGTCCATTCAATGAGAGCTCCACCTCACTTTAAATCTTGGATTTGAGGTGATACTTCGCCAAGCGCTGAGCACCTCAACATTCTGGTCACTTTTGGCCGTTTTGGGGAATTTTGTTCCCGCGCACGAGATTATTGGTCCGGCTGCCGCGTCTGAAGTCTTTCGCAAGGGCGCCGGCGCAAATGGCGAGGACCCTGCCGCCGAGATTTGATTGGCCAACTCGCCTTTGGTCTTGGGACAGCCACTACCACTACCTGCGCATGGAACCTTATTTTGTTTCTCATTTGCTTCCTGTACATCTGAGTCGGAGGCAGAACTATCCCTTGAGGTATCAAAGAGTGGGTCTGAGGCGGACGATGACGGGGACGATGTGGATGAGAGTGATTGGGGAGACGGTTTCGAACTGGTTTGAGATACGTTCGCGTGATGAGACACTGGACTTTCCGAAGTCATTGATAACGAGGATGGCATTAAAGCAGTACTGTTGCCTTGTGTCAGATACCCCGCTAGAAGGTCGTCTAGAGAAGGTGTATCCTGGGGTACCGGTGGAGATTGCCAAGATGGTGAAAGATTGCTCCAATCAACACCGAAGGGATTATTATTATCACTGGGTTGTGTAACAGACAATGCGGGGGAAGGATCAAAGGCATAGGACAAGAACATGGGATTGCTTGCGATAGTTGTGAATGGACCATTGGGCGGCAATGCGGTCTTCGCACCAAAGCCCAAGTCCAGTTGCATGGCCCCATCAGTGGCTGTTGGCTGCGGTGTGTCATCAAGCAAACTGAGTATATTTGGATCAAAGCTTGTTAACGAACTCCAGTCCAGAGGGTTTGTCATTTTGGGCGTAAAAGTCGACGTGGATGAAGATACAGGCGTTAAGGGTGATAGAGAGGAGGAAGAAGGGGAAAAATCGGGTGACTGTGATGAGAAAGACGTTGATGCTTGGGTGTTATCAGGAGTCCCACCATTTTTTGGAACAGAAAAGGTGAAAGACCCTTGCTTGAGTGACAAATTCTCTTGCTGCAGGCGGTTGAGGAGATCTCGAAGATTCTCGTTCTCTGCGACGGCTGCTTCATTCTGGGCTTCGAGGGCTGCGACCTTATCTTCCAACTAATAGAAGGAATTGAGCTTAAGCGTGTTCTTCAGTAGAAAGAAATCTCACGTCTTTGACATGTTTCTCCTTGCGCTCTCTGAATGCACGCTGGGCGGCACGATTCTGCTCTTTTCGTTTCAAGAGGCGCGACTCATCCTTGGGCTGATATTACGTCACCAGAGGGGTCCAATCGGCGATGATGTCGACTCACCTGACCAGGAACGCCAGTCAACTTCCTGCGCGTTATCGTCGTCTTTTTGTTTGCTAAGTATCCATGAGATGCCGCTCTGTATACGACGGTCTCCATGAAACTCACTCGTATGTTGCGCTTTCGAGCTCGGGCTCTCATCATCCAGATCTCCCTGGCTAGCCTTTCTCTTCGGTGCAGAATCCACCTGTTCTTCATTCCCGCCCGAGTCATTTATATTAGGAGGACTGGGACTGCTGTCCTCAGACGGGGGAGTCATGGTGGGCAAAGGTAACCGAGTGATGTTCTGCGGGTTGACGCTGCCAACATAACCGGCATCTTGCGAAGGGGGCAACTGCTTTTGTAATAGAGCAAGGAAGTCGTCGTCGGCGAGCTGGGAGAAGTTCGAGGCTTGTGAAAGATCCCAAAGAGGGGCATTGTCGATGTAGGTTTCCATTTGTCAGACGGTACACACGTATATCGTAAGCAATACAAACGCCGAGCAGATCGTCACAATCAGCAATATAAGGGAGCGGGGAACAGATTAGACGGTGTGGCTGAGGATGGTGGTCGAGGAGATAACCTGGTCCGTACCGCTGACTCATGACAAAGCTTTGTGTCACGTTACCATTCTCTCTGTTTCCACGACTGTGTTTTTTTGGACAGCCTTTATCTCCGCGGTGATCTCTTTTTCGTTTTCTTTCGAGCCGCTCATGACCTATCCTTGAACACGAACTTACTCTTCGAATTCGGCCACGTTGTAACGAGCGATCAAGGTAGCTTTGCTCTTTGAGATTTCTCCTCGATATTTCTTTGGACCACATCGGCGTGCTCATTGAATTCATGTCTCCTTGACCAAGTGATATACATAATCAGGAAGCGAAATTACTTCCAATGTTAATTGTCAGGAATAATGCTTGAGAAGATTCGACTCTGGTCCAATCCGAAACCTGAACACGTAGGGAGAAGTGCAAATTACCTTCCAACAGAAGGTTCCGGAACTTACAAAGAACAGTTGTATTCAAAAACAACTATCACATCTTGGCACATTCACTTGTGACTCGTGCATATACCCTTCGCCTCTGAGGACTTCTCAGAATCGCACCGAGACCATGGGTCGAAGCCAAGATCCATGCTGCTACATAACGACCCTTCATCTTTGCAGGAAGCCTATGAATGATGGACAACAGCGACGTACTATGTGAAATGATAATTCAAGGTACGTATATGGTGTCTTTCGAGAAATAAGCATAATAATGCATATGTATCAGAGTTTGTACAATATTGTAGTAGCAAAGAGAATGTAAGTGATGCGGAACTCCGCGTTGCTCAGTACCTGGGCAGCTGACATGATCCACGCGTTCGAGAATCAAACGAAAGAAGGACGGGGTGTATAGAGGGTGGGGCGTTACCTTATAAGATAGTGACAGCTGTGCGATCAGGAAGCTCACTGGCAACCCGAAGAAGTCAGTCGATATAGAGGCGCACAAAAAAGGAACTGACATAGTACTCGATTTCAAGCTTCAAAAAAGCGTGTCAACTCATACACAGCAACGAAGTGAGTAAAACGTACATAAAGAAAAGCCACGTTTCGAGGCCACAAAATGTTCAATCCAGCTGGGTTATATAACTCAGCATTGAGAATATCCACCAGTTGCTGGAGTTTTTGCATCTCCTGAACAGTTACATCAGATACTTCAATAGATATAGGGAGGACCTAAACCTTACCTTGTCATAATGTGAAGTGATGAACAGACGTGAAAGCTGCAAGGTCAACACGGCTAGCGTATTATCCAGAAAAGAATGGCGAAGACTATGCGCAGAAATGAGAAGCTCGTTGATAGCATTTATTGATTCGAGAAAATGGGTCGGCGTGATCTATAGATCATAAAACCAGTTAGCAATGGTCCTTCCTAGCATTGACTCCTCAAGACACACTCGGCCATCAAGCTCAACGGGGAATATTGGAGCAAATTGTATAAGCTCCCCTCCACTGTAGTCTCGTTCTATGCGAATGATTTCGCGTGGGTGATGTAACCCGATCTGGCCAACGGGAGGAGTATAAAAGGCAGAATCCGCAGGCGGAGGACCAAAATAATAGGAAGACTTGGGTATTAGCGGACGACTATGTCTAGACATGAAGCAGCAATAGAAAAACGTGAGAATGAAGAGATAAAACGTGAGGCTAAGGCGAGTATTTGCATCTATTAAAACACGCACGCCATGACCTGCAGGGTCTTAATTTTGTTAGAGCCTAATGTTGTATAATACTCTGGATTTCCCTGGGAATCGTCAGTGTCTGGCGGGTCAACGAGGTCCCAGGGTTGATGAGAAAGCGGCTTGAGATTCAGATGAGAAGCACGCTTTAATGACGGTTTTTTGTCCAGCTGCGATTCCGCGTTATCCACTGCGGTATCTGTGACATCCCCATCATCCGTAGCAGTTATAAGCTCATGAGCTTCATGTAGCGTCCGTAGAGGGTCCAATGCATCCCCACAACTCTTCTCATTGCTTCCAAGGTCTCCGGTTTTATCTTCATCCATTGAGAGTAGGGTCGTTGCCTTGGGCTGTGATGGGTTCTCATCACTATCAATCCAGTGCACATCGCTGCCGATTACCGTCTGCTTTTGTGCTGATTCATCCAGTACGTGCGGGCTATCCTGTTGGTTGTCAGAGGAGATACTTTGAGTCGAAGGATCGGTAGTTGTATTCTGCGTTTCTACAAAGGATGAGGCTGATGGCTGAAAGTGAAAGAGAGATGAGCCGGCAGTCATGACATTGAAGCAGGCGTGGTGAGAAAACGTTGCAGAACTCGCAAGATACAACAAACGATGGGTGATCCATATGCATGCGATGTTGTGTGTGAAGCGCACAAATAATCCCAAACTATCAGTTTGATCATTCCGAGTGACCCCCTCGCAGTTCAATATCCGCCTCAACATTGCTTCCAGGTTCAATCATCATGGCCAAGTAATATGCCCCGTTCAGTCTTTATGCCTGTTGTGATGTATTCGACAACTTTGGAATAGATTGAATGTATTGTGGAGTGTCGTTATTCACCTGAACACAGTAACTCAAATTTTCTCTGTTCCGTTTTGGGTATCCCGAGCATGGTGACTCAGCCTGAAAGCGGTGCCCAATTTACAATTCTGCTTCGGATCCAATCCAATGTTCCTAACTTATATTCTGATCAGTGGATGTGAAATCGAAACATTATGTAGCCCTGGAATCATCACTTCACCATCGGTGTCGGCGGGGATGATATCGATTCCTCCTATGTATTAATAATCGAATCACCATCGCGGCGTCCTCGTCAGTAACGACGATTTATCGAACTTTCATTGATGCTTCATCTTAGGGACAAGTAACCGGGATATGGGGTTGTCCCATCCCCATCTTGTTTCAATCCTCTGAGCCGTCAACTTTGCACATTCTGGGTACGTAGATCTCCGAAAGCGCTTCCAGGTCACATACATACATGCTTCTAGCCTGCTGCATGTTTTAACCGAGGTACACCGTGATCGGCGGCAGGATCATTTCCTGCATATATAGGCTTCCGCATCGTATCGTACAGACATCTTGCTTGCATAACGCAACTTGACTGATCTGTCATGTTTAAGGATGTTCCCAACTCCAATTTGATCATCCAAACAGTTTGAATCCTGGCTTAGCTCAAGAAGTACAGCCGTCGCCACCGCAGATCGCCTTCAACCAGTAATAAAACATGAAGTGCCCATTCCGAAATATGCTCGCTTCCATTCATCAGAACTTGGTCAGCACACGATACTTATGAACATGCTCCCAAGTTGTCGAGCGTTTGACATACGGTTGACATTTAGCCCATGTGGTGTCTAGAATATAGTACGCAGTAAGCAACAGGAAGGCATGCCGTTAAATTCTGTTGCCAAGTCACAATGAGCTTCTGATGCAGCCACAGTACTGATCTTTATTATTCTGATAGCTAGCCGTTCGGCGCGCTCAAGGACATATTCTAACTGATTTGAATTCCATACAGCCTGGATAAATTTGAATGAACGTTTCACAACAGTTGGCTATAATAAGTGATGCAAGATAGATAACAAATGTACATGCAGTGCAATTATTTTCTGTGGCAACATTGGCAGCAATACAAAATCAAAGCAAAGGTTTCGTGATGTCATAAGGATGAGAGATCGATATCATTGCTATACATAGGAAAATCAAGAACCAGTATTCTTTTCCGATGACGGAGAAGGCGTGTGTTTCGAGGGAGGCGACCTCGACGATGTCTTTAAAGGCCCATGCTCGAGCGACCCATTGTCTTTGCGCAAAGTTGGCGAGAGTGACCGCTGAGAATCGACCGGCATCCTGTCATCACGTTCACGCTGCTCACGTTCACCTGGAGAGGGGACTGTGGACGGTGGCGACAAGGTAGCAATGGGAGGCAAAGCCATGTTAGCACTGTGGGAAGACAGACCAGCACCGACAGGACGAGGATGAGGCGGAAGAACAGCAGGTAGAGGGGGACTTGGTGGGGGATAGGTATCGTGAGGCTGGCGACCATCAGGGGAACGCGTCACAGGGACAGGCTGTGTTCGGAAGGGTATTGGAGAGGGCCGACTGGAAGGAAGAGGAGTCGCGCGGCCGCCGGACGGGGAAGAGACGCGGCGCTTCTCAGTTCGTGACCGCTTATTGTCAGACTCATCAGAGCCTGGGCTCAAGGGACGCTTGAGAGTTGCTGACTGTGCCGGAGGGGATACATGGCTTCGTGTTGACGAAACCGAATTACGGTGTGAAGTAACTGGTTGCGGAGAAGACTGACTATGGCGGCTGCCAGAAGATATAGTCGGTGAATGAGAAGGCTCGCCTGGTGCTGGCGCACCAGGCGCCCGGTAGGAAGCGAGGCTCATCAACGCGTCAGTGACGCCACCTTCGTCGTAATCTTCATCAAGGGGCCGCGACGGTGGACGCACCGACGCACTAGTCGGCGAAGGCTGCACAGATCTGGAAGAGCCCGAACCATTTGAACTCACCTCCGGAGACCCCGGGCCCTTTAGATATGGACCTGGAAGTTTATAGGCACCCATACCTGATGGACCTCCACGTTCACCGGATCCGAAAGGCTTTGGTGTCTCCGAACCACGATCATCCTTCCGTTTCGAGGTGCGCTTCTTCCTTTCCTTCTTCGAAGCATCAGAAAGAGGGGTTGGTTGAGGGACTGGCAGCTCAGGCTCCTTATCCTTGGTAATGCGACGTCGGCGTTCCTTTGTCTCTAAAGGGCGTGGACTCTCTGATCCTCGCACGTTGCCGACAAATATCTGAGCATGAGAAGGGTGCCGAACCGCATTGCGAAGACCTTCTGGAGAACCGGCGTAGTTACGTTCCTCGTATTCACGTGTATCGCGAGGGGCATCGTGACGAGGATCGTAGCGCCGAGGAGCTTCATGATGAGGTAAAGGGGAAGGTGGACGCCCATGTGTCAATGGTGGTGGGCCTGAGGGTGGCTTTGACTCCCAGTACCGGTTAGGAAGAGAACGAGGGGAAGGCTCAGCAGGAGAGTGTGCTCGCATGTGACTGGCGCCCGGTGATCTCGTGGGTGGATAGAAAGGCGGTTGTTGCGGGGGTGGTGGTGGGTACTCATGCCCATGACGAGAGCGAGTTTCACGTTCCTTATCCCAATCGCGATGATCGTTGGGTACCGGACGGCGTTCCCAAGTCTCAGGCTCGATTGGACGACTGGGCTCATGGCGAGGGTACAGCCGAGGAGAGCGTTGTGATGGCACAGCACTGGGTTGAGTTGATGCCACCTGTTGACGAGCGGGCGGGTAATTCTGGAACGGGGGAGGTGGTGGAGGTGGAGGCGAACGTCCACGAACCGGGACATGCGAAGGGGGGGAGGGAGACCTTGACGGGTGCCTACCGGGGCGTGTGAAATAAGACTCTTGATGACGCGGAGGAATATCAACTGGCTGAGGTACAGGATGTTGCAGAAGCAGACTGTGGTGGCCAACAGGTCCTCGAGTTGGACCATCGCGTGTTGGAGGACCAGGGTACTCACGACTATCACGATGATCCCGAGGGAGAGGTCGATCAACGTCCATTGGAGCGAGAGGCGTGTGCGACTGTGGGTGCCGAGTCTCGTCCAAAACGACAGGCGGGGGCGGCCCACCTCGGAATGGGCCAGGCGAAGAGTGGGATGGCGGAGGAAGTGCAATTTCGTTCGGAGGTCCCCTCGAATCAGGCCGCAGTGGTGGGCGGTGAGCGGTTGATTGAAGGAGCAAAGGAGGTCCGGAGAGGCCATGCGGGGGAACAACGGCACTTGCGTAGGCAGTTGGATGTACATCCTGCGGACCTGGAGCAGCTGGCAATTGACCTCCTGTAGCTTGAGCAGTCTTGAGCAGCTGGAGTCGCTGAGTGATTGCGGGATTAGTGGGATCTAGTTCGCTCGCTCGCGCGTAAGCATCAATGGCATCTGATATTTGATTGTTGCAGCTTTCATAAAGGCTCCCTAAATCAAACCAAACTTCAGATATATAGGGGTTGATTCGGATAGCCCGCGAGTAGGCATCCAGGGCGTCACGGAACTGGTTGATTTGAAAGTAAAGGACCCCAATGGAACACCAGAAAGTGGGGTTGCGCCCGTCTCGATAAACAGCCTGCTGATATGCTTCGTAGGCCTTGTTGTATTTCTGCCCTGCCATATAAGCTCTGCCGAGAAGGTACCAACTTTGAGCATCCGAAGGATCTGTAACAACAGTTTAGCATCGCTAATTAGAGATAGGAGCGGAAGGAAAAAACTGACCTGCTTCGAGGCTCTTTGTAAGGTGGGTAATGGCAGCATCTTGGTTTTGGAAGGATGTGCCATCTTGATGATAAAGCCAGCCGAGTTGCTGGAGGACTTTTGCATGACCAGGGTTATCCATAACAACACGTTCATATGCATCTTTGGCACGGGCGTACTGTTCAATGTAAGTGAGGGTTGAAATAACAGAAACCAAAACGGACTGACATCCTTCTGTTGCTCATACACATGTCCGATTTGGAACCAAATGTCTGCGTGAGCGAGTGGACTCGGCGGGCTGCGAAGGATACGATCAAAGCATGCCAATGATTCCTCATACTTGCACTGCTGTTTGTAGATAATGCCCAGCCGGAACAAAATTTCGTTCGTCTTGTCAAAGTCTAGCTCTGGTGTACAGACGGATTAGTCAATGTAGAATCCATTTGGAATCCATAACGTACCACCATCCATCTTGAGCACTGATGAAAATGCCTCCTCGGCATGATCAAGAGAGCCATATCGATCGTAAAGTATTCCAATGCCATACCACAGCTTAGGGTCCTCCTAAAGGGAAGATGAGAAGAAGAAGCAGCGACAACTGACAATAAACGTACCTTTGGATTAGGCAAAAGGTAAAGAGCCTGTTGATAGGCAGAGTAGGCCTTCTGAAGGTCATCCTGCATGAGGTAACAATGGCCTAGATAGCAATATATCAGTGGCGAAGAAGGGAGGAAAAGAACAAGGCGTACCCAAGGCACTCCAAACTTCTCCGTTGTCTTCCTGAAGACTGAGGACACGTTGGAAGTATTCGACAGCCTAACACGTCATTGGTCAGGACATAGGGGAAACTTCGGCGGTCCGAGATGCCCCGCGGAGAAAACTCACTCTCGGGTAATTTTCCTTGATCCGGAATATTCCAGCAACCTGAGTCAGTCCGGATAAGGACATGGAATTGTGTCGTAATGCGTTTTCGTATGCGGTTAAAGCATGTTCCAGGTCACCCATCTGTTCGGCAACTCGACCTGAAAAAAAAATCAAAACCCTGCACAGCATGTTGTGTGCAACCGGAGACGAACCGATAAGGAGCCACGTCTGTTCGTTGGCGGTATTGAGTTTCTGTATGACTGACGGAGTTGAAGAGGGGCCATTTGGGATGGCAGGGGCAGCAGAGGCAGGCGACGAACCATTAGGGACGCCAGCAGGGGTAGCGGAGGCGCCGTTAAGATGGGGGGGAGGGGGAGGGTGGGGAGGGTGTGTAAGAAGAGGGTGGGGATGGGGAGGCAGGGCAGGGCCGTCGTGTGGACGGTCACGGTCGGGGAGACGAGGAGGGTGGCGGAGGGACATGGCGACGAGAAGGAAAAGTGATCAGGAGACTTGTGTGACGATATATATAATGGACGGGAAAGAGATCAGGGCCCAACAATCGGCTCCTCGCATGGCGATCAGGCTGGAAGAGATCCCATCTGGCGTTGCAGGGAAGTCTAAGATGTCATTTCCATGTCATTTTCGTATCGAACCGCCGCGTGCCTTTGCTGCCGAATTAGAACTTTCCGGGATCGAGATCCGGCGTTACTTGTGCATCAAAGCCACAGCTCTTGCACGGATCCCATCCAGAAGAACTGATGCGCGGTTGTAGCGAGCAATTACAGGTAATGCTCCCAGCTCGGCTTCTGCACATGGTTCTATTTCCACACGCTGATTGCCGCACGCCACGTCGCGACAGCCTCTTTTAGCGCCCCCCGATCCATCTCGGATGTTGATGGCGCTTTTTTCGTTCTTTCCGTTCCCCCGGTTCTGGGGAAGCAATGATCTAGCCTTCGGCTATACATTCAATTCCCTGTGTAAGCCAGGCACGTCGCTTTTAGTCATCACACAAGACAATCTTATCAGGGAGATCATCTCGTGCACCATTCTACGATGCATTCAACGGTCCACATATGTGGCGAGTGCTGCGGCGCTGTGTCAGACCGCGTATTGTTCCTGATCTTCAATGGACGGCGATTTCTGCATACATACTCATTTGCCGTAGAGTGTCCCATTCCAGACCTTCCATGCATACCAGGAACAATATGCCGGCGACCATCGGCTGCTCTACCCATCAGCCCTAGTTCAGCCCTCCAGAAATAATTTAGCTCGCTCGGACTGAGGTAAACTCAGACGTGTCATGGAGCCTACCGGTCCGTCAACTTCAGGAGTGCATACTAACCCTTTGCCTTGATTCGCCAAAAGGGGAAAGAGAAGTGTGTCCATTCCAAGGCGGAGGCAATGACATCCAGCTTGGCGGCGAGTAACAAGGTCGGACCCTTGTCCTGCTGGACCTGAGTTAGTTTTAGAGAGGACATCGCGAATGAGATCCTTGGCGATGCTTCGGAGTAACCTTCACTGCCACCGTGCATCCATCACATGCGCCGCGAGAACTTTCCAGACTTCGCGCGCGCGCGGCGAAGAGGAGAAATTTGTCTTGATTTATCGTGTAGTTGCCCCCCCTGAGAGATGCCATAATTACCTTCGCCTCCTAATCGGACGACTGTTTACAGGGTCGAGAGCTTTTCCATGCATCCACATATTGCTCGCGGACCTTGAAGCCGCCGAACAGCTCGGTAATCAGCAATAATCCCATTTGATTTCAGACTCAGAGGATCTCCGAATCAAATTCTCGCTCTGACGCTCACCATCGATCATCATCATCAATTATTTCTTCGCGATAACGTGAAGGACTATGACTCGTAAGTAGCGCATCTCCCTATCTCTACCTTCGTCCTTTACCTACAATCATGGACTCGTTCACTGAGAGAGCTTTCATCTTACTAATCAGGCGGAAATCAGCGTGAACAGGATCGTTTGAAGGCACAGAAAAAGGCCGCAAATCAAAAGAAACCCAAGGAAAGTGCGGCATCACTGGCGAAGAGGAGGGAGGCGTGAGTGATTCTATTCTGTACTTGATCATGCGGACGACGACGATTGACGTATCGTCCGACCCACAGGGATGCCGACATCTTGAGGGCGAAGCAAAAGGTATGTCCGATACCTCAAGCCATCCATCACTTGGTACGTTAATTCTATCTATCATCAGAAAAAAGAGGAGGAACAGACAACAAAGACCGCGGCAGGCAGTGGTAGTGGCAAATAGCCCAGGCTCTTATTGGATCGTGTTCTGGGTCGATCGATCCATTGTCCAGCTGACGCATGGCTTACTGACGGACTGGTTTTTAGTATAGGATGCATGTGGATCTGTCGTCGGGGGCTCTTCTAATTACGGATGTTCTTTCCTTCTAATCAGCTCTTTGAACAAGACTAAGTTCTGTTAAGGCCATAACCGTATTATAATTTCCAGTGGCTCCTGGAAAAGGTAGCCATATAGGCAGCAGGCGTACTTCTGCACATACTTTTGATTGATCCCAGCCAGCACAATTGCAGATCAAACTTTAATGGGTTGTGACCTCCACTTGCCACATGGGTCTTTGGAACTTGCAAATGCAGAAGCTTCCAGATTCAGGTTCCATATGTTCAGAGAACATTTAAATGCCTTGAATGCCGTGTGACGATCTAACCCTGAAGAAACTTTAGGGGCCACGAGAAAAGATAGATTCATTGGCCGCAACAGATCGATCTTCATCTTCGTATCTTTCGAATTTAGAGTTACATTTAGAGGTGACCGGTTGGCGTCCGGAAGTGAACCGTAAAATGCAGACAGTGATCCTAGGCTGATATCTTATATTTCAACTCATGTTTTTCGAGTGTCGGCGCCACGCGCGCAGAAAACGGAGAATACTTGGCCAATCAGCTGGATCGGAGTATAACCGAAAAATTTAAGCTCACCTTTACCAACTTAGGACACCTTCCATTTTACCTTGCAAAAGGCACAAAAAGTTATGTACATAGCTGTTGTCACTTCCGATTTTGATGCCTCTCCATTGCACCTGAGGGACCAGACCCGACCCGACAGTTTTCGGGGATGTCCAGGCTCCTGGTGACGATAAGAGCCATGCTTCATGCTTAAAGCCAGTTCATCGGAATTTACACACAGCCATCCGCTTAGCTTAATCTTACGAATCCCCTACATATGCATAGGTAAGAAGCTTCCATTACAACGGAATTTCATATTTGTTATGGTCAGCACCTCCTTGGCGAGCTAATCGATGACGAAATTTACTATAGCAGAAGTTGCCCTCACCCGTGGCATGCATTACTCGTCGTGGAAATGAAACTTTATGAACTTTATGAGATGAAATAGTATACTGGAGCCGCGCGAAAATTAAGACTCCAAGTTATCTACAGCAGAAAAGTACAGACCTACGAAATCAATATAATAAATGGCAGACTAAGTAGTAATAACAAAGCAAGAAACCCGAAGGTGAGAAGTGAAAGAAGCTACTCGTCATCGCTCGGCGTCAGATACTCCTCATCACTAATTACCTGTTTTCGCCCAGCACTCCTACTCCTGGAAGGAATTGGGCGTTCGTCTTCGTCCATGGGAGTAAGCGCGGAATCATAAGAACCCGAGGCAGAGCCAGTGCCAATGGCAGCGGGTGCACCTGGAAATCCAGATCCGGTCATAACCTGGTCGAACGTGGCGTTGAAGACTTTCTCCATCTCCTCTGCGTCGACATAAACCCAGGATCCCTCTTGGTTATATGTCCGGGCATTATTGAACATCAATTTCCAATCGTCCTTAAAAGCTTGTACTGTCTTATAGTAGTTGCTGTTAGCCCGTTTTCGCAGATGGGAAAGTGCTATGGGTCGGGTGATCAGGTGATAGTAGTCCGGGTAATCCTAACGAGACTAATTTAGACAAGGTAGTTTCAGAGGGAACAATGTTGCTCACTCGCTTGTCCGGAAGTTCTCGGAAGAGATCACAACGCTTCCTTCCTGTCTCGTCCTCACAGGCTAGAACGGCACGATGGCATTCCGCAAACGCCTTCTTCATTTGTTCCCTGACACTCGCGGGAAGTTCGCCATTGGCAGTCTTCGTCTTGCGACGTTTCTGCTTCGCGTGTGTGAGCTTCTTGAAGAAACGATAAAGAAGCCAAGACATACCATCTCATGTTCGTCATCGTCATCCCCATTTATGGATGGTGTCACAGACATAGACTTCTGGCCACGCTTCCTCTTGGACCCCGTGCTAGGCTCGTAGTCGGAGGCTTTAGATTTGCCTTTTTTGTTCTTTCTCCGAGAGTCGACGTCAGAAGCAGGTGTACCACGATTAGAGGCATCAGCTTCCCTAAGAAGCTTATTCGCTGCCCGCCGGTCCTTTCTGTCCCTCGTCCGCTCCGAAAGTTCTTGAATATCCTCGCCCTCTTCAAGAGCCTTGACGAATGATAGATGTTAGACAAGTCTTTTGCAAACATAGAACGAGATATACCAATGCCCACTGTTCATCACTAAGGCCATCATTATAGCTTACGACATTCCTCCGACGTTGACCGCGGCCCTCGAGTACATCCTCCATCTCCTTGGCTTCAAATGGCTCGTCAGTCTGGTAACACTCGGGAAGCTCTTCCAATTGTATAAGGGGAGGAGGCGGTTTCCCGCGTCCACCACTATTACGCCAGGTTTCGATTGCTTCTCGCTCCCTCTTCATGTCCATTTCACGGAATATTGCAGCCTCATCTTCTGTACGAGCAATAAGCTCATTGAGTTCGTCGTCGTTCATGTCACCTGCTTCCTCGTTTTCCTCCTCTTGATCGGCTTCGAGGATCGAACGCTACAAGACGTGTAATAGGTCAATGTTTCCATTCGTAATAGGAGGCAAAGTAGGGGCTGATTGCTCACTAGAAATTCTTCTTGTTCCTCCTGAGTAGATTTGTTATCAAAACGACCAGCTTGGATAACCTTGTCATCGATGTCAAGTTTGTATCTGGCGCGCTGGTACATTGCCTCTTCCACACTCTTCTCTGTGATGAACCGCAGGATAAGCACGGCCCTTGTTTGACCAATACGATGAGCACGATCCTGGGCTTGCAAATCAGCGTGAGGATTCCTATGGAGTGCAGTTAAACATCTGCATGATATATATGATGTCAAGCATCTTACCAGTCACTGTCAAAACTAAGGGATGGGAATGAAAACCAGAGCTGTGTTGGAGAAAAGAAGGATAAACATACATGATCACGGTATCAGCTGTCTGCAAGTTCAGACCCAAACCACCAGCTCTCGTTGAGAGAATGAAGACCTTGTATTCGGAATTCACAGCATTGAACAATTGTACGAATGAGGCACGTTCCTCAGTCTTCGTACCACCATCTAGACGAAGATATGCCCATTTCATCATCTTCAAGAAATCCTCCATGATATCCATGACTTTAGTCATCTGGAAAAAAATAAGGACCTGTGGACAAGCAAATAGGCACTCGAATCAGTAATCCAGAGATGATTGAAAACATACTCTGTGGCCCGTAGCGAAAAATTTAGGAAGAATGCGGCTCAGTAATTCCAATTTGCCTGAAGTCCGCACAAGCTTCTCGTCAATGAACCCACTAGGGCTAACCCTATCTTCGACACTCTCAAACAAAAACGGATGCTGGCAAATCTTTCGCAACTGCATGAGCTCGTTACTAAGGCCCTTAATACCCGCAGGTTTTCTTTGAAGGACATTATGACAAGGCACCCAATCATCACAAAGCACGACTCACCCCTTCGATGTTCCATCAGCAATCATCTTATGTTTTTTCATCTGCTTGTACAGCTGACTCTGCAGCGCGCTCATCCTCACTTTGATAACTTTCTCAACCTTATCCGGTAACTCGCTCTCGACGTCCTTCTTTAACCGACGTAAGAGGAAGGGACGAAGCACTTTATGGAGACGTCGGATGATAAGAAGCGCCTCCTCTTCGTTCAGCTCGATTTTGTCTCCTGTTCCTGAGTTTGCGAAGGGAGTGTTGAACCACTCATCAAACGACTGAACGGAGTTGAAGACTTTCGGAAGAGCAAAATTTAGGAGAGCCCACAGCTCAGGAAGGTTGTTTTGTAGCGGTGTTCCAGTAAGGATAAGGCGATAACGGGAGTGGTAATACGTCGTGAGGGTCTGGGAAAGTTTACTCTGGGTGTTCTTCATGCGATGACCCTCGTCTGCGTGGACATTGAACTCCATACAGCCCCAGGCAGTCAAGATGTATAAGCTTACCGATGATCATATGAATCCATTTGACTTTGCTAAGGAATGGACGATCTTTGATGATGTATTCGTAAGTCGTCAGAAGGACTTGGAAATGACCAACACGAAGTTCGCTTTGCAATGCGCGGCGCTGAGCAGGATTGCCCTTGTACGAGATTGTCTTGACTGTGGGCGCCCATTTCGCGAACTCTCCTGACCAATTTGTCATGGTGGATAAGGGAACAATAACAAGGTAGGGGCCATGCTGTCGCTTGACCTCTATAAGGAACGTGATCAGTGATATTGTTTGGATAGTCTTTCCGAGACCCTGTAAGAATATGTGAGATAGACGCAATGGTGCAGTGGTACCACAAACGTACCATCTCGTCTGCCAAGATTCCATTGAGGCGGTTGTTGTAGAGACTAACCATCCACTGCAGACCCTTCAGCTGATACTCCTTCAATGTTCCACCGACAAGCAGTGATGGCTGCTTTGTCACCCTTTCTGATATTCTGTGTGCAATCGCATAGTAATCCACCTTCTTCTTGTCGTCAACATCGTCCGCATTAACCTGCGCACCGAATGTAGCCTCAGAAGCAGGTCCATCCTCCTGCTCAAAAGGCATCTCCATGCTCACGCCGCTTTCGTTTTGTTGAGAGACGACGGCCTGGGCCAGCGAGTCCAAATACGCATCAGTTTGCCGAAGAAGGTGTGTGATTCGGGTGTCCTTTGCTGTATCAATGAGCTTCATGTAGGCTTCTTCATCGTCGGCCTTGAGTGCCCTGAGACGTTCCTTCGAGATACGTTCGATTCGCTTCTGTTCCTCCTTTTCTGTCATTTGATGGAAGGCCAGGACGGAGCGCCCTACCCTGGCGACACGATCCTGAGCAGCGCGATTGGCGTTGAGCACCTCACGACCATGAGTACAGATGACATTAATCTGTTCAACATGTTTCCTCTTCGCACGATGTTCACGATCCGCCCTTTGTTTCCTCTCCGCTTGCTCAGTCTTACGCGCATCTCGAATGTTCGGCTTACGAATGCGGCGGAAATCCAGGCGGTTAAGAGGAAGCATCGCGCTATGATTCAGACGTTCGGCCACCTGGGCCCGCATAGACCGTTGCTTCTCTAGCAGGCGCAGGGATTTGAGCTCGATTATGGCACGCAATTTTCCATGGGCCGTGGTACTAGGGTGAATGAGAGCGGATAAATGGTTAGTATTGCCATTTTGAAGCTTCGAAACTGCAGTATCAACATCCTTCTCTTCCTTTAGGTTCTCGTCGGGGTCAAAAGTATCGCCAAAAGAGCCATCGCCAATTGTAGACGGCATAGCTTCGAGTTCGCGGATACGTTGTTGGATACGAGCTTCAATGTACCGGTCTCGCTCACTGAGTATTTGATGGGCGTCAAGGCCAGAGGGCATGATGGTAGGTACGAGGAGTCGCTGCAGGCGAGTGGCAAATAGCGAGGGATCGGTGTCGGCGGTCCTTCTGAGGTGGGTGAAAGGATGGCGATAAGCGTTATAAGGGTATATCCCGGACTTGGTGTCATCTTCAAGGAACGGTCCTTTGGGCATGTCTGCAGCATTATAGGCAACAGCTAACTCCTCTTCTACCTTAGCGGTCTCCTCAGGAATGGCAGCGATAGCGGAGGCCCCAGGCGTCGGCTCGCCTTTTGCTACATTCACGGCAGCAGTAACAACTCTGGAAGGAACGTCTGGACCCTGAAGAAGCTTTTCGAGATCAGAAATTGCAGTATTCGGAACTCGTAGGGCCTGTTGAACGTGCTCAGGAATAGGCATGCCGCGGCTGATACACTTGAAAGCATGTATTTGAGCTCGTAGGGCGCTGATCTGTTCTGGAGTAAACGATACGGGAGTTGTTGACTGAGGAGGAATGTTTTGTGGTATGGGTCCAGATGTAATGGAGGTGGCGGCAGAGCCATTGGGGAGAGATTGGGTGTGTCCATTGGTCATGGGCGGCTGCTGCGACTGCTGTTGCTGCTGGCCCAAATTGGAGAGTTGGCCTTGAGATCGTCCTTGAACTAGGGAAATGACGATGATTATACTCATTGACAACGATATACTGACCTTGGGACACAGCATGGATGTACTTGAGCAGCTGGTCAAGCTCGCCTGGATTCTTTTGTTCATGAGGGTTTTTCTTGAGGAAGTTGGCACGCTATGGTGTGGTGGTGAGGGCGGGATAAATGGAAGTGAGTGGGGTGCATACGAAGATGACCTGCTGGATATCGGGCATTGATTGTGGCCTGAGAGCGCCCTGCAGTTGGGGCATATTCTGTGCAGCTGGGCTGGGGAGCATTGGGCCGGACATGGAGGGGACGATGGAGGGGACCGTGTCCAGTCGGTTATGACGCTCAAATCAGTCGCGTCCACCACCAATCCACCAGTGCGAAATGTCACGCGCTGAATGAGCAAAAGACAACACAGCTGCGACTGTCACACCTGTCACACCACCCCAACGTGAGAACAACAAACCCATCACGTGCTACGTCGCGTCCAGATATTAGACCACCATGCCTGCAGAACGAGCTGGCGTATGTTGTGCTTCTCGCCCTCTTAGCCTACTCACACATTACTTAGTACACCGTTACCATGTTTCTCATCGACACTTCGCCGTCGATGGGCAAACTCCGGACCGTTCAGCTTCCCCCAGGGCCAAATGGCGAAGAGCGCACCACTGAGATAACACGCTTGGAATGGGTCCTCCAGTTTGTCAAACTTAAGATACAAGAGATGGTCACACTCTGCCCTTCTTTCTTCCGGTCTTACTTACACCATGCATAGATCTACAACGGTCGCAAAACTGACCAATGTGGCGTCATCGTGTTCGGGTCAGAAAGTGAGCCTTCTACGCTCTTGTCATGACAGCGTACTTAAACTGGAGAATAGCTACCAGCAATATCATCAATGAGCGTAATGGTGGCTATGATAATGTCTTGGACTACATTCCCATTGCCCAACCCAGCGCTGCAACTCTAAGCAAACTTGACCTTCTCGAAGCAACTGACAACTACGGCGACCGTACGTCATACTCAGCTAGTCGCAAGCTTTTGAACTGACTTGCTTACAGCCCTCGACGCTATCATCGTGGGCATTGAGACACAAGCCGCCCATCTGGCTTCTAAGAAAACGTGGACTCGCAAGATCGTTCTTGTAACCGACGGCGAAAGTCCAATAGAAGTCGAGGACTGGGAAGCTACTGTCAACAAGATGAACTCTCTTGATGTCAGCGTCACCATAGTGTTTGTTCTGTTATGTCATGTCCCCCTTCACTTCTGACCGTTCGAAAACAGTGGTGTTGACTTTGATAGCGAGGATTTTGGATACACTGAAGACAACAAATCACAGACGAAAGTAAGACAAGATCTTCTTTAATTGCATTCTACTTTAATCGGCACCGCCCATTAGAGAGCTAACGAAGCCTTCTATCACGAATTCATCTCAAAAGTCGACCACGGTGTTGTAGGAACATGCGAAGAAGCTCTTCAGGAAACCGCGCGACCTGACATCAAGCAAACCAAGTCAACGCTCATGGGTACACTTCTCCGCCTTGGAGACGTCGATACCAAGCCCGACGAGGCCATTGAGCTTGTCATCAAGACCAGTAAATGTACTGCAATGAGCCGCCCTAAAAGTTGGAAAAAATTTGCTGTCCGTGAAGCTAAACCCAGCGAACCAAGCCAGGACGAGGATGCGGAAATGGACATGGAGGATGACAAAGCGGCAACAGCAAAGGTCGTGTATGCACAACTCAAAATGAGATCAGAGTATTACGTGGAGCAAGGTGGAGAAGCTGACGCGGAAAATGATATCAAGATGGAGGACGACGATGAGATCCTCCTGGACAAAGGAAAGGAGACGGAGAAAAAGGCACGACTGCCCTCGGAAGAAGAACACGCACCTCACCTCGAGAAAGTGGAGAAAGAGCAGCTCGTTCGTGGCTTCAAGTACGGAACTACCTATGCTCCTTGCCCTGATGGCCAGTTTCCCCGCCTGAACACACGAAAAGGAATCGATATCTGCGGGTTCTTCCCTGCAAAAAATGTGAGTTATTTTCTTTCTTTAATCTCAGGTTTCACGTCATCTGTGATTATTGAACGTGTAGTTCCGTCGTGAACTCAGCATGGGCGAGGTTCAATACGTTTGGGCAGACCCTGGCTCGGCCAAGCAACAAGCGGCTCTTTCTTCAGTCGTACAAGCCATGTACGAAAAGGACGCGATGGCTATCGCTAGATGGGTTACTAAAGATGGCATGGACCCCAAGATGGGCGTATTAGCCCCTGTCGTCTGGGATGAAGTAGACTGTCTCCTCTGGGCGCAGGTAAAAACTTCTTTTGCTTGGTTCAAAGTCTTGACAAAAATGTAGATGCCCTTTGCTGATGACGTTCGCAAATATACATTCGCATCATTGGACCATTTAGTAAACAAGAAGGGTGAAGTTCTTACAGAACATCCTTTCATTCCTACGGAAGAACAACTCGACGCCATGGATAATTTTGTCGACGCCATGGATCTTATGGATGCTGGCGAAAAAGACGATGAAGGGTTAGTCAGCCATCTAAGAGCCACATACAGACCACTAACCAAGATCTCTAGAAACCGTACACCATGGTTTGACACCTTGGAGTCCTACAATCCATCTGTTCACAGGACGAAGCAAGCCATGTTTCATTGTGCAGTTGTATCCGACCTCTCTGCCAACCCTCTACCACCGCCACATCCTGAGCTTCTAAAATACTTCGATCCCCCAAAACGATTGTTGAAACGCTCAAGAGATGCCCTTGAAGAATGCAAGAACACGCTCAAGGTTAAGCAAGGTCTATCGAGGTCTTCCACTCTTTTGTTCGATGCTAATTTTTTTCCGTTTGAAGTACCCAAAAAAGTGGCGAGAACGCGCAAAGACGGTCACGCTCATGCCCAGGATGAAGACGATAATCTACTCCTGGAGGGTAAAGAACCATCGTCTCTTCATCAGACCATGTCACAAGTACAGATCACTGAAGCACCATTATTGGACAAGTCAAAAGCCCAGGCGAGCGCCGAGGATAGTGAAACAGAGGATGAAGAGGAGGAGCTTCTTGACAAGGTCGAGAAACCCGCGTCTACTCCACCTGCTGCCCCCCGAGAGAACCAACCTCTTCCTACACCAGCGCGGTCGATGTCTCCAGAAATCAATCCTGGACGAGCACCAGGCCGGATCATCGGTTCGACCTACCCCCTTGCTGACTTCAAGAAAAACATCGCGCAGGGGGACGTAGTGACTAAAGCTGTTGAGGATCTTGCAGCCGTCATTACGGAAATTGTGATGCGTCCATTTTCTTCCAGAAGGCACGAAGAACTTATTGAATGTATGCAATTCTTACGAGATACAGCGCTACTGGTATGTTTTTTGTGAACTTTTTATGTTTATTCAAGTGATGTGTAACGACGCGTAGGAAGACGAGATAGATGCCTGGAATACGTGAGTGATTCAAAAGGTATTCCAGATAACTCTTCTCATGCTGTCCTTAGATTCCTTGTTGAGCTGAAGGACAAGTGTACATCCGAACCAGGCAATCAGGAGTTCTGGTCCGAGGTGAAAGGCGTCGGTCGCAGCCTCAGTCTAATTAGCAACAAAGAAGCAAAGCAAAATGGCGGGACGTCCAAAGTATCTGAGAGCGGGGCGATTAACGTACGTACTGTAACATTTATTCTTGCGGTGCTTGATGTTCAGTCGCCGCTACAGTTCCTCAAATAGGTAGTTTTGGTCAAATGACGGACTATACTATGCATACACCATACTTAACCTTTCAACGATGAACCCCTAGCATGCTCAATCAATTCATATTTCTGTTTGAACAATGTGTTGCGGCGTCCCTGAAGAGTGCGCCATTTTATCCTAGTATGATTCCATTTTTTTTGACCTTTTTACTCATGCGAGACTTCCCTTGTTTTCCTCCGAGTTCTATTGTGCACATCGTGGTCGAATGGCGTTCCACCGCCCTCATCTTCGCATCCGTCGAGAAACTCTGAACTGCATGTCCATCTGCAGATAACACAAGTCTATACAACCGACGCTTAACTCCAATACTAAATGGCCGGGGCAAGTTATGCAGATCTTCAAATTAAACATTACAATCTGACAGTCAAACGAAGCGAAGCTGGTTGTTACCCCAAGACGTCGATTTGAAGGCAGCCCCCAAGGCCAAAAGAAGTGGGAATGTGATTCAGTCATGCGTCAGGATTCAGTACTCAGTTCTCTCATGGGAGAGTAAATTCGTCAGACTTATGTCCGTGAGGTAGACGTTGTATCAGGTGGTTTCTATTTTGGGAAAAGCGACTACCAAATGTAAACCATAACGAATGCCCTCGCTCATCCAATGTCAACCTTCACATATAAGAGGCGCGCTGTCCCTTCATTGATCTCAAACTTTGCTTGCTCGAAAGACTATCATGAATGCACTCTACCGCTCTCTTGTTCTTCTCCGCAGTCTTATTGCAACATCGAAATCTCTCACCTTGCCAGTTGTGACAATGCAGGACCTGTTAAAACAGATTACAGAAATGGAGATAAGGATTGAAAAGAGGATGGATGGAATGGATAGGAGGATGGAGAAGGAGATTGACGACATGGGGAGGAAGGTCGACGACATGGGGAGGAAGGTTGACGACATGGGGAGGAAGGTTGACGGCATAGGGAGGAGGGTCGACGACATGGGGAGGAGGGTCGACGACATGGGGAGGAGGGTCGACGACATGGGGAGGAAGGTCGACAAAAACCAAAAAAGCATCAAAAACCTCGTCAATTGGACCCTCAATCAAGCAATCCAGATCGAACATGATACAACAGACGAGTTGACTGCATCTTTGGAGGAAACCTCCTTCCACTTGTCTGACACTATTGTCGAGCGCCGCCCCCATCTCCATGGCAGGACTCAATTTGAATGGGATGCTGTTATCGCATCGAAGAAAGGAGTGCACAAGGTACTTTGGCTTCTTGAAGCCAAACAGCTGCTTCGAGCCGAACAGCTGCTTCGAGCCGAACATGTAACCCACACAATCCCCTACAAAAAATTGCGTACGATGTCCTACATCAAGAAGGTTAATCACATTGATCTTTCAAAACTCAATCCAGAGGAGCACAAGATTGCTGCCCAGTGGGCTGCCTTCTCGGATTACCAAGTTAACATTGTGATAGGAGGTCCGAATATCACCCGCACTCGGGCAAACCAAATCTTGCGAGCGGGGCTCTACTGTCTATGCAACACATCGGCTGGACAATATCATTTGTTTCCTCCAGCAAAACAAATATCAATTTTGAAGCCTTCGAATCCGATTTTCTTGATACCTTTTTTAATCACTTAAACTCTACATTACAGACAGATACAAGTGACTCTTATTCTACTCTACTCTACTTTATGTATTACTCCACCATATTCTCTTGAACTCTTCATGGTGAGATGAATTGTCACCCCACTGCTGACGACGTTACTTCGTCTGTCTGTCTTACTCCTGTATCACTTATTGCGATGCTATGAGGGCGGCGTTGGGGCCTCCGCCATCCTCTACGTTAAAAAAGCTATGAAAATTACCATCAGCAACAAAGTAAAAACGGCATCGCAACACCACACCTCGAACTGGACATTTAATTCCTTTCCGGATGTTTCTCATTTGTCACTAACCCTGTGACCGGGGGTTGAGAGAGCAAGTCACAAAATCATCAATCTTATCTACTGCTATCTTTAGGTGCTTGAAAAGGACCCTGAGCAAAATTCCGTTACAGTCGCATTCCATGCAGCATGGCTCAGAGGCTTTGTTCATCGTGGCTTGCTGGGGTTGTCATTTTCCTCGTTCTGCCTGACACAATGTGCCATAGCGAGCTCAGTGCGTACAATGACAACAAACAGGAGATAAGGATTATTTAATCAGATCACATTCCAAGAATTTAGAAAGCTCTACCCAACATTAACCTCCCTACAGCCCGAACCATTTGTTTATACTGGGTTATCATTGAAATTTCACTAACCCTTCATGAAACCGGGTTAGTCGTAAGCTTAACTCCGATCCGAAAAAGCCCTTAGAGTCTCCACATGGAAACTTGCCAATTAACCGTGTTCCTCTGCCATCTCTTCTCGCTCGATAAAATAGGAACCTTGTCTCCGTAAATCCTTGACATCTATATCTGCAGCGTTGTTGGCTCCCGCCGCACTCGAATCTGACTGGTCCTTGATCAACACATGGCAAAGATCAAGGATACCATCGACAACTTCTGGCGCTTCTATGATCGTTTCGATGATAGAATGTGCAAAAAACCTGCGGGTTGAAAACAGCTCTTGAGTCCGGGATAGCGAGAAGGGTAAGAACAAATTGATACGGGAGCGATGAGCAGTGCAGCGAGATTATTGATTGTCCGAGGTGTATGCAAGTCAGACTATTTGGGCTGGTAAGCGTCATGACTATCTGATGAGGTGTAGTACAACATAGCTATCTTTAGCATTTCTCCACTGTGAAGCCAAGAGCTTGGTCAGCATACTCTAGCCTGTACGGATAGCAGCTCAACGATAAGTTCGTCACATATACTAGGAGTGCTTTAAGGTCTTGAATTGATAGATCCGGGCTAACCTGTGAGGATAATGATTAGTCTTAAGGTGGAGAAGTGACAACTTGCTAGTCACTAACCTCAGCGATCTCGACAAACACTATGACCAACGACATGTCCTCAGGTATACCCCGGAACTTCCGCGCAGGGTAATCTGCTTTTTTCGAGTCCTTGCTCTTGTCAATGTTCTACAAACCGCCATTTGGTACGTCGGTGGTCGGCCTTGATACCGTTGACTCCGAGGCAGGCGTTTTAGGCGTCCCAGCGTCCGATCCCCAAGAATTGGACTCCACATTCGGCGAAGATATCCTTCACGAACCTTGGAGTAGGTTGCGCTAGGAGACGCGCCGCAGCCTCTTCCTGTTTTCCGAGTCTCCGCTTTTGGCCTCACGAACACTTTCGAATGCAATTGCGGTAGCAGAAAGGAAAAGTCACAAAGAGTGAAGATGGAATTCGTCAGTAAAGACCTTGTACAGCATCAGAATGTATCACCTCCTCCAGTATGCTAGGCAGTATTATGCTGATAAATTTCCAAATCGACTCTGTCAAGCTGACTCGATCGAACGAGATTCGTTGCAACCAAGATTTGAACGTTCCAGTTCTTACTTCTCGCGATCTCTTGAATTGTCATTGTCTTGTTTTTGTAGCCGAACCCAAAGCTTCTTCTGTTGGTCAAGACAAAGGATATGGAATCCTGGTCTACCTCGAACAGAGAAAAGTCAAGACCCAGGGCAAACTACAGCCAGGCTCAACTGCTACAGCGAGGTGATCCCTCGTCTGGCTACTGAGATGGTGTCGTAGGAGTGGACCGCGTACAGGATGTAGTACGCCCCGAAACATTTCCATCTTATCTCTCGTGATTTCTCCGACAGGAGCATCAGGAATAGACATGATCATCAGATTAATAAGTATTTGACGAGGTTCTGAGTCGCCACGGCAAGTCTCTCTGATACCGTCAACAATACATCGTCTCCGCCCATCGCGGCAGCCTCGTACAAAGAATGCTAATGTGCTGGGTGCATGACATGATGACATGATGTCGCAAGCTATTTTGGAAAAGGAGCACCTCGCCTCTCACCTTACTTTTACATCAGGCATACTTGTGTAATAAAAAAAAAACTGAAATGTTCTGCCTTGGTTTGTTCAAAAGACCCTTGGAAAATGATTTCACGACTCTACCATCTCATCACAATCCTCGCGGTACCCTCGACTTATTCTTGCGAATTTCTTTAATTAGTGCAGTCCGACTTGGGTACATGATGCGCTGTATTGCTGCAGGGCCCTGATCTCTCACCGCGATGTACTCATTGATGTTAACGAGATTTCAAGTAAGCGAATTCACTCCTCCAAAAGCGTCGTGGACTAGTACTTGGAGGATCTAAAGCACGACCGCTCGGAGCTTAAAGATGATATCCACGGGCTCAAGTGGAATTCAAGCAGTATCGCCTGGAGTTTACAGAAGGCCAAGAAGGATCACAACAGGGATTTAGAGAAGGATCACAACGAGAGGACAACAAAGCGTCCAGAGAGGCTTGAACTCGTCTCTGAAAATAAATCAAGGGCAGTAAAAGAGACAAGAGAATGGGGATGTAAAGAAGCACGAAGAGTGCCAGCCAACGTCATCAAGGATCAAGGTAGAAGACCTTGTAATGGACTAGCTAAACTTTTTATCCGAATTTTTAGAGTGGAGGAGAAACTCGTCTCTGACCTCCTCATCGCAGATCGCAAGAAAGGTTCGCTGGCAAAAGACAAGGACATCGCAAACGAAGTACTACACGAAGAAGAAGAACTAGCACCTGCCTCCTTTTCCACTCCCAAGAAACTCAACCTCTCTCAAAGCTGACCAAGCAGGAGCGCAAAATGGCTGCCCAGTGGGCTCAGCCGCCTTTGCCGGTCAACGTTGTGGTAAGCAGGTCCAAGCCCGCCAGGCCGAATGCTACGTCATACGCACAATGGAGTATTGTCCCCCAGTGATATCGATAAAGTCTGAATCTTTCATGGCGCGTCGAACACGAGCCGTATGAAAGTAAATGTTGGAAGATTATGAGACCGATCGATACCTGGCGTTCACCAGACGAATACTGATACAAATAATACATTCAAATGGACAGCGAGTAAAAAAGGTACTAGGTATATATGCAAGGTATGTATGTGTATGTACATAAAATACTAAATGCCAAGTAATACAATGACAATCTTTCGAAAGCAACAAAGAGCATAAACGACGACGACGACGACGACGACGGAAAAAAGAAAAAAAATAGAGTAAAAAAAAAATACGAATCTAAGTGTGGCGCAGCCCCGATATTACTGCACCGTTCGCGGCACCGAATCCAGCGGCGCCGCCTCCTTCGAATCTTGTATCTTGCGCTTTACACTCGGGCGTTTAGAAAGCAACAGTTCCCCCCTTTTCCCCTCTTTCAACAACTCCGTCGGGCTCGCGCCTCTCTTCATAGCAAACGAGCCCGCGTCATTTCCATTTCCAGAGTCCAAACTGCGGACATCCGACAGGTCAAGCGAGAGTGGTTGCCGAGACTTGAGCTGAGGTCTTTGCAGCGGAAACGTATTACTCCGACCCATGGGCGCCGATGGAAACGCGAGTTTCATATCGTCCTCCCCCTTTCCGGGCACACTTTCCCTCTCCCTCTCCTGATCAACAACGCGCAACGCACCCTCAATGATCGCCTGATGCATAAACACATACTGCCTCAGACTCTGACACAAGCTCATCCTCTGTTCCCTCATATCCCGCACGACCTCCCAGATCGGTTCCTCAAAGGTACTCAGCGCCACAGGCGTCTTTGGCAACTGGTGTAACGCCCTGGGCTCTACATAGTCCTTGTTTGTGTTAGTGCCGACACTTGGTAGCAGCGAGTTTGAACCTAACATGGAGATGAAAAGGACAAGTCGTGACTCTCGAATCCCGGAACTTACTACTAGACAAGGATGGCCCAGCAGCCACTTTAGAACCCACCAGCTCTCCCTCTCTATGTTCTTTTCCCTCGGCATCGCAGGCTGAGAACGAACTGACACACGCAGTGTTTCCAAGCACCGCAGACGAAGACGAAGCCATCGGTGAAGGGACGGTACCCGAAGCCCATTGACCATCAACCTCCATGTCGTCAGGAACGTCCACCACACTCATCTTCCCATCCACACCATTCTCCTTCTCTCTCCTCACCTCGCGCCTTATCCCATCAAGCACCGCATCCAACGCAATAAAACAGCCCGTGCGTCCGACACCCGCACTACAATGCAACAACACTGGTCTCCGTCCCCCCATCACATGCCAAGCAACCCCGGTCAACGGATCCACTTCTCCACATCCAGCTTCGCGCGTCTCCACCAGCGGGCTCTCACACATCTCGCCCGTCTCTCGGACGGCCTCGTCAACCACGTCAACGAGCTCCAACACGCCTCTCGCGTCCTCTGGCACATTCATATCGGGCCATTCCAAATACTGCAAGTGCACGACGTGCCTCGATGGGGCGTTCGGGTAGCCCCGATGTTCGAGTTTAAACGACCTCTTGATCGTCGTCACACGGCGCCTCTTCTTGGCTGACGCAGTGTCCTCATGCATGAGATCGACATGGCCCGGTAAGCCGGTTTTGGCGATAAGAGTAACACGTAACATGCCAAACGTCCGTTCACGCATGGCGGGTGTATCGGCCCAGTAAGTCCCACACTTGACCATCGAGTTTTCTACTTCCTGTGTGAGCATGACAATTACATGCACGTTCTGCTGCCATGTTAATCTACAAAAGAGTCATGTTTTTGAACTTGTCCTGTTGTGTAGACGTACCGCCAGAAATCTTCAAAGGTGGCCTCAAGCGGGCCCTGTGTTGCAATGTACTTTTTAGTGGTGCCTAGCGGCTGCACAAACGAGGCGTTGACATAATCATCGAGCTCGTAATCCTCTCCTTCTCTGCCAGTGTGACAGAGCTTGACCCTAGCATGCTCAAAGGGCCATATATTCCGATATCTAGATAACTTTTAAAAACTTTGATGGAATACTTGACTGATAACGTACCGATTCTTGGCACCCTTTTCTACACCTGCCGTAATGCTAAAGGGAAAGTTGCTGCTGGGCGTCGAAGGAAGCCTGCTCTCCTTTGAATGGTGATCCGTGATGCCCATGAGACGGTTCTGCTCTGCGAGCTCGATACGATGAAACTGCATGGCGAGGATCTCGGTGCCTTGATCGACGTCTGCATTGCTGGGGGGAGGGTCCGAATCGGTACCGGGTAGCCGGCTCGAGATGGGGGCCGGGAAGCGGTCCGCGCGAGTGGCAATCTGGCGCAGCCACGGCAGGGGAAGGTCGGGGATGCGACGGCGGACACGAGGAGGGAGACAAAGGGGGATGCGTTGAGTGAGACCGTGGGAGAGCTGGAGGGCATCAAAGAAGGGGCTGGCGGAGACGGAGGACGCGGGGTCGAATGCGTCCATGGGCAGACGGCGCGTGCAGAGGATGCGCGTGCCAGCGTCGTCCGTGTCGTCGTCGTCCTCGTGATCCTGCGACGAGTCGATGAGATGACGTTGCTCGCGCCACACCGCCTGGAACCCGCCCCGCAGCCAGCTGAGCTCGCCTGCAAAGTGCGCGGCGCGGAACTTGCGCAGGAGCCCGTAGATGTTGGACGACTCGGGGATGGCGGCCGAGTCTGCGTCGTAGACGAGGATGCGTGCCGAGTCGTGAAAGGCGGCAAAGCGGTGGCGGGCGGTGGCAGAGGAGAGCATCTCGGCGAGGCGATCGAGGGAGAAGAGGGGCCGCTTGAGGAGGGTGGAGGGCACGGAGAGGGAGAGGGCGCGGGGGAGGCGTGCGTCTGCGTAGGCGGCATGGGGTCGGATGTCGAGGACGAGGGTGCGGGGGTCGGCGAGGACAGCGGCGAGGTGGGCGGGGGCGATGGGCACAAAGGCGGGGACGGCGGGGACGGGCGGCAAACAGGGCCGGCGGACAGCAAAGAAATCCATACAAGAGCCCGACTGAGCAGGCAACCAAGTTATACTGCTGACTAATCATGACATCACTATCTAAGAGTAAATGACTCTCCGCATCCACACGCGTCGGTGATGTTTGGGTTCTTGAACGAAAACTTGGAACTGCAGCAACGTCAGCGACGCCCGCCCAGTCAGTACACGTGACCCACCTCAGCGCATCCTCTGTCCAGTCCATCTCGCTCCCGATAATCGAAAACAACGCCTTGCTGTCAATCACAACACGCACCCCGTCCTGCTCCACCACCTCGTCAAACTTTCCCGCCTCTTCCACATACTCTAGATGGTACGACAGCCCCGCACAGCCCTTGTTCCGCACCCCGATCCGTATCAGCTGCGGTGTTGGCCCCTTGAGCAGCCCCTGCAGCCGTCCCACAGCCCGCGGCGTCTGTATTGTCCGTCGTCAATCATCAGTCAACACACCGATATCACACGCACTATCGTCAGCGCAGCCTTGGACGCCCGCATCTTGGGCCGCGCCTTTTCCGCCTTGGGCAGCGCCGGCGGCCGCGCTACAACCTGCGGCGCCGCCGCATCTGCATTCAACGAACCTGACGCCGACGTCGACGGCGCATTGGGAGCCGTAACAGGTCTCGCCGGCAGCCCAGCGTCTGTCCGAAACGCGGACATCATTGCCCGTCGGGTGAGGACAGCCGCACACGGATACAAGAACGGCAGCCGCGAGGCCATCAGCAGACCAGTGAGCTGCGTAGTAGACATTTGGTACAACGACAAGAGTGAATGATTTTTTGTGACACATTTATTTACACCAGTTTGTGTCACCGCTCTAGCCAATCAGAACACGTCAGTATCTAATCTTGTGGTGCCACATATGGCTCGACCAGCATCTTGCTAAATTCCCTCAACTTTTCCGGCCCTCTCACCTCTTCCGTGAGCAGCGGCAGCTGCACAATATGGAAAAACTCGTCATACAACTCGTGTGCCTCTGCCAGATACTTTTGCTGCATCTTTTGCCTAACCGAGCAGTGCTCGCAATGCGACGCTATGATCCAATCAGCACGACCCACAAAAAGAAAAGTGGGGCACTTACACTTTTTCGGGAACAACAACTGATTAACAACAATATTATGCGTATCAATCTCATAACTCGTCAGCTCCTGCACGAGCCTCTCCGTCTCATACAAGCTCAAAAACTCTGATATGCACACACACACAAACGTCGTCTTTTCCGGGTCCTTGAACTGCGTGTTGACCTCGGTTATCACTGAACGCATGGCTTCCAGCTTTGCAAACATGTCTTCCTGAGAATCCGCACCGCCGCCCATCATAGATGACATCTGCCGAGATCCGCGTGAGAGAGAGAGAAAAAACATCAAGAAGCACTAACCTGAGAAATCATAGGCCCAAACCGTGAGCCGAGCGAGCTAAGTTTACCTAGTGCCTTTTCAAGCACAGTAGGGAAAGACAAGAAACGCAGGGTATGTCCCGTCGGCGCCGTATCAAACACAATGACAGAATACTCCATCGACTTGACATGCCTACCAAAATTAAGCCAACGACAGAAAAAAAAAATCACCAAGTATACTTCATAATTTCAGCAAACGACATGGCCTCGTCCACACCTGGAATCGCAAATGCCAGATCCTGCATCATCGAGCCCATCATCCCGTTCGAGTCCGCTGCCATTTCCCATGTCATCACTACGTACTTGATATAACGATAAGAGACGCACACTGCTCGACCATTTCTTGTATAGCACTCGTCGGGTCGATTTCCATAGCAAACAGGTTGTCAAACCCATTCACCTTTGTCGCGTCCTTGGAAAACTTTTGTCCAAACGCATCAGAGAGATTGTGTGCGGGGTCGGTAGACTAAAATAGTAATTGACACATGAAAGCAATACACAAGCCGGGGGCAAACGCACGATGAGAAGCACAGACTTGCGGACTTTGGCGAGTTGGATAGCAAGCGAGCAAGACGTCGTCGTTTTACCTGCGTCCCATTAGCCAATTCACCGTACCCGAGTCAACAACGGACATACCAACACCACCCTTGCCGCCTACGGTGTCAACCAGTCAGCACAAAGGGTCACGCAAGAGTCGACCCGAGACGAACCGCAAAAGATCCACTTTAGGCTCGTCTGGTCTAGTATGTTCTGAAGTGTCGGCGGTAGTAGCTCTGTCGCCATTCGTGGTATCTATCTAGGTTTCAGTGGATGAGCGGAGATGTCGCAACCGAAATTGATGGCGCTTACATCTGTCTTTTTCCACAACAATGTCTGTCGTGGTCTTTGCAGGTACATTCCCAGCCCCAGTCGCGCACCTCGACTAACCCGGTTCCAGCACTACAGCTCGCCAACGAACAACGCAGCGCCTATGGCCTGCGCTACAACGACTTTGCCCGCTACCGGTAAGCCCAGTCCTCTGTTCTCTACACCGCACTGACGCCCAGCAGCAAACACTGCGCAAACCGCACACACCGCCTGCGCTCGACGCTCAAAATGACACACGGCAAAGGCCGCGACTTTAAAAAACTCCCTCCAATTACCCCCGAAAACATCAAAGACCTCCAGTACGTCCCCATCCCAATCTCCTCCCAGCCCCGCGCCCATCTCGCCCTAGCATGCACCTCCTCCTCCTCGAGTCCGAGCGCGCCTGGGCACACTCCCAAGACTTCACTACACAATCCCTCAATCCCTCCACACACGCCTCCACCCAGCGCCACAGCGCCGCCGGCCGCTTCCGCCGCGCCGTGCACTGGGCAACACAGCTCCTCTCGCACGCCCAGGCCCTACACGCCTCTTCCCGCCTCTCCTCCGAACACCTCCTGCAAGTCTACGTCTACACGCTCATCCTCAACGGCCGGCTTCTCCGGTCCAAAGACGACTTTGACGAGGCGCTGGCGCAGCTCGGCGTCGCGCGCGGCGTGCTGGACGTGTTGGCGGACAAGGCCAGCACCAGCCGCGCACAGGCGCTGTACGTCCTCTTCGGCGACGAAATTGGGCCTGAGATCCGCTACTGCGCACACGAGATGGGCCACGGGCGCGCTTATGATGTCGATGCGATCGTGAAGCAAGTCGCGAAGGAACGGAGGGAGGGACTCGTGCCGGGTTGCGATGAGCTGTTGGAGGATCTTGCTAGGGAAGACGGCGCGGCGGAGGGGAAGAAGAGGCTTGCAGAGTTGAATTGGGAAGGCCAGCCTGTGCCCGTGCGGAACCCAGAGTTGGTAGATGTGTTGTTGAAAGTGCAAGAGGCAGAGGCAAAGCTGGATGGCGAGAAGAAGGAAAAGAGCTCCAAGAAAGGCGTCGCGGCGTATGATGCGATTTTGTCCGCCCTCAGCGATGCAGAAGAGGTCGCGAGGAAGCTTGTCGAGGTACAACAGGCATGTAACCATTTTCTCAGTGATAACCGTATCCTAATCTCGGTTTAGCTCATCGGAAGCTCCTCGTCCGCAGGCCCCGGTGGCCGCGATATCCATTTCGTACACGCGTACATCGTGTACCAGCTTCTATCCCGGCGCATCCAGCGCGATCTCCTCCTGGTCTCTGCCTTGCTCGCCACCTCCAAGGCGGGGCAGGCTGTCAAAAAATCCGGCCAGAACAAGGCAGGACAGGTAGACAGCAGACTCTACCCAGCCGTCATCAAGCTCTTCGACACCGTCCTCCAAAGTCTCGACCAAATGCGCACACTCAGCATCGTCGACGACAGTCCCGACCTTGCATCAGCCATCGAAGCACGTATATCATACACAAAAGCCCAAAGGCAAGTTCATTCATCCCTATCTATCCCTCCTTATCAACCCAACCACCCAGATGTCTCTTCCTCGCACGTTGTTACGCCCCCGTCAAAAAATACCCAGAAGCCCTCACACTAATCCAACACGCCAACATCCACATCCGTGAAACCCTCTCCTCCCTCTCCATCTCCACACACGACTTGATCAACGCCTGCACACCCACATACTACCCACTCGATCCCGCGCGCCTCACAGAGCTCGAAGCGGCCCTCTCCGCCGACAGCCACGCCTTCAAGCGCGCGTGGTTCGCGCACAACGGCGGGGCCGTCGAGCATTCCGACACGCACAAGTTCGAGAAGCCTCTGTTTTTCAATATCGCGCTGAATTATGTGGAGCTTGATATGGATCGGTTGGCGATGAGGGCGGGGAGGCAGGCCGGACGGCCGGAGGCGGTCAAGGAGGCGGTTCCGGTTGCGGCGCCTCAGCCCGTGAAACAGGCGCTGGCGCCGAAGAAGAGAGTGGAAGAGGTGAGAGCCGAGACGCCCGAGCCGGCTGCACCGGCGAGGAGTGGTTTGAGCAGTCTTTTGGGCGGCTGGTGGGGAAGGAGTTGAATTTCTATCTAATGTTTGATAATTAATTCCTGGCACTCACACGCCGCTGATAATCTTGTTTCACAACTTTGATTGATCAGTGGTTGCCAACTCTGATGGCCAATGTATGTAGTTTGGATTAATTCCTGGCGCTTGACGCCGCTGATATTTTTTTTTCGCAACTTTGATTGACCAAGTGGCTGCCAACTCTGATGGCCAGAGTATGTAGTTTGATATCTGTGACTTTTGATTTTCCAGGGGGTTTTACACAGGTTAAATGTCACTTCAGGGACATCGTGTTGTTGATTGCGCCACATGGCCCATCTGTCCGTCAAAAATCCAGTGTCTCAAGGAGAACACGCTAAAAGTCATCGTTAAGTAACAGTGGCCTCGAACGTCGTATCTTTGTCATTTTTAACAAACCTTAGCAACCATCGGCAAACTCACGGTGGCTGATAGACGCTTGAGCTTGATGTGTGAAATCCTCACGCTACTAGTGCTTATGCCTAACTCCCCGTGTTCATTGAAAACATCAGTATATATCAATTCTCTCGACATTTGGAGCTGGAAACATCAACCCAAACCAAGTTAGCGTTTTACAGTTTACTGATTGTGTTCTCAATCCTCTGAGTAATGTACGGTATCATCTTCCCGTTGTTTACCCTATGAACCTCGTCATACATACACGAGGTGACATCTTGCCGTGAAACCAATATTACCCAATTCGTATGGCCTGGTTATACTTCCCACCCGATTCTACCGCGCTAGCTGCTACTACTCATTCCTAGATCGCAGCTACAATCTGTAGCGGTTTGGTTTCCCGCTATGGAAATGACTGGCAGTTATGAGAGCTTAGTCCACTCTGCATAACGGGTCACAGAGAGTAACGTCGTTTGTTCTAATGGGACGGGATAGTCCAACTGGTTCGTCGCGTGCAATTCCGACGTGTTCCATTTTAGGCAAAACGTTACACAATCCGTCTTGCCACTCTACGACGAGCCTAGTTTTCACTTTGCAGCATACAAAGGCATATCAATTGGCAACACTTTGAAAAGGCTTTCCATCCGCAACCCCCTCAGCTTTCCCAAGTATCAGCTTCGGCGGTTGTGCTAGGCGGGGTTAGTTCAATTGGGCTCGTCGAACGGTCCATATATGTATATACTCTGTATTTGCTCGATACTTAGTTAACAGGTTGATAGGGGTGGTTTTATTTCAAGAATGATAGATACATGAATGATTGAACATAGCAATTCAACCGGAGAAAGAAATGTATTTATTACCTTTTTCATCCGACAGCTCACAGCAAGTCAGTTCTCAGATACCGTCGCATCCATTTTGACGTGAAATCAAGGTCGAGACGCTCTCTGTGACATCTTTCTTTTTGGAAAGACGATGTTTACCAGTTGCTGCCTCGCCATCACTCCTTCGCTGATCCTTCAATTGTACAAGGCTTGTCTGAATTCCAATGGAAACAATGCACTTCTAGTCAATTCCAGATCAGTGTACAGGCCTCAGGTTCAACCCTAACTGTCGTTTATAGACAAGCAAATATCCCCAATTGAATTACCGCATAGTACGGACACGGTCTATGGTCTGAATATGTCAATATTGGCAATGGACAACCCGGATCCGTGCCGTCGTACTAGTAGTGCGTACTTCTTTGGGCATATCCGTGCAGGATGGGATAGCCCTTCTATCAAATTGACAGACCAGAAATAACAAGGAAATGTCAGTTGAAGCAGCGTGACCTAACATCAAACGACGGCCTGGGCGCACCTGACTCCTTCTAGTTACGAGGAACTCTAAGGCACATTGTCATGCAGAAAAATATTACCAGGCATGTCAAAGCGAGGCGGTTCTGACGTTCATTGGATCTTCATAAGTCCCATGGCTTCAATCCGTGACAATCGTGATTAGCCCTTTTCCTCTAAACCACGATCCCCCCCCTCCCACAGCTACCCAAACGATGCAGGTTGCCCCTGTAAATCCAGATCGGCGTCCTTTACCGCCAGGTTGGCAAGAATGCTATGATGAATCGTGCGTATCTCTGTTCAAGATTAGAACATATCATTGACATCCTTTTCCAGACGGCGAACCTGGTATGCGGTATGATACATTATGACAAGAAGACACCATTGACGATGCCCTAGGTTCTATATCTGCACAAATTTTGAGCCCCTTCATGTCTCAGAAGTCCACCCATTGGGACCTCGCACGAATCTTCCGCCTACTGGATTGCGCACTCTGCCGGCAACACCCCAGAACTCACAGGGCATGGCCCTGATTCGCGGCCAAGGCAGCGTTCCTTCTCCAAGTATCCCGGCGCAAATACCGCCCCTCTCGCACGCTCAACAACTCTACGCAAGCGCCGTCAAACCAGCTCTGGCTCAACCAACCCTCCCAGCCACAAACATATCAGTCTTAACCCCTCCCCCATCTCCCCATCGTTCTGCGCAGTATCGCGCGCACACGCCTCAGATATCACAATCTTATCAACCTGCCCAGAATCACAATATGCTGGTACATCGTACACACGCAAATACAACTGAGGTACCTATGCTCACCACCAAAGCCGAAGCACCAAAGGACTACAAACTCCACGAGTCCGACACGCGTGCAACTCGAGTAGTCCACACAACGGCTGCTCTGCCTCGACCTGCCCCTCCTTACTTGCACGTCCCCCCACCGTCCGCCACCGTGACATACCTTTCTTCTACAAACTCTACATCGAACGCCGCGTCCACGACAGCCTCTGTCCCTGTCTACCAGCAACTACCCCCAACGCCGGTTTCTCCTCCCCAGAATCAAGGTTCATTCACGAGCGCCCATCTCACGGGACAAGCCGTTCCCACACCTGGTCTCCCCATCCAAGTTGCTACTACTGACTCAGCCTATCGACATGCTATCCAACAACAACCAGCATTATACCAGCCACAGATCGGTATGTATGACAGACCGCAACAACGGCCCCAACAATCGCTTGCGGTTGGACACTCCCATCAACAGCCGAGTGTAGGTAGCCAATTGGTAAACAGGTGGGTGAATGGGGTTCTCCATGCGGCCACTGGCGGCGGCGGCGGCGGCGGCGGAAGCACAGATTTTTCGACATCCCTCGGTGGTGGTGGAGATTCCAGTGGTGGCGGAGCAATTGATCCCACGTCTTTCGGAGGAGGATACTTTGGAGTACCTGATCCCACATCTTTCGGAGGGGGATACTATGGAGCAGTTGATCCCGCGTCCGTTGGAGGGGGATACTATGAAGCAGTTGATCCCACGTCTTTCGGAGGGGGGAACATTGGAGGAATTGATCCCTCGGTTTACGCTGGGATGGGTGGAGGAATTGATTACTCGTCTTTTGGTGATGGGGGAAACTACGACGGAGGAACTTATTTTTCTTGCTAAAGAACGCAGTTTGGAGCTTGTGTCGTGGTCTACTACCTCATCCTTTTCCATTGAATTCTTCAGGCAATACTAGTTTATTATTGGATCTTCTTATTCTGTACTATAAATGTATCAACACATAGGTTACAGTCTTGACGGTGCTATTTTGTCCAGGAAGCAGTTGCTGGGTTGATCAACATGCAGCAAGGGACGGGATACTAGTAGGACAGTTCACAGAACTTATCTACATGCTAGTATTCTAATCCTCTGAAATAAATTTCTTCACCCCTGAATTGCCCTTCAGGCTTCAAGCTTCATTAATATTTCTATAGTTTGCACCTGGTACGTGATATCAAGGACTTGAAGCTTGAAGACAGACATCGCGCCCGGTACGACTTTTCCAAAACTTCCCCAGGCTGCTCAGCTCTACGCAAGTCGGAGCAATGGAGACGTTCACACCACCATCTCTCCCAGCTCTGAGCATGCCATTCTCAGCGCCCTCATCATCTACTTACTGGGTAACGATCCCACGTATTACTTACGCGCATCACAATCCTGTCGCCCCTCCACACTCACAATCGTACCACATCCATGCTTACCACCAGAGAAGCACCCAAGAATACAAATTCACAAAGTCTGTATCCCAAGTACACACGACGGCTGCCCCGCCTCCATATACACATCCTCGTGTGCAAGTTAATACGGGATGCATAGCTTCACGTCAAGGACCGCATCTGCACCCATTCACTCTCAACACCTATATGGATATTCTGGCCCTCTTTCCCAATCCCAGGTGCTAATACTACTCGACCATCAATCAGAACAGACAACAGTACCAGCTCGTGTACAGTGCGCCACAGTCGAGTCACATCATCCCTGCGCCTTACGTTGTCACATAAACTCGTCTCAACAAATGCGGGAACAAGCTCAGCACGCCAAGCACAAGCGATTCCGAGATCTAGAATACCAGCAGCGACTCGCATACCAACAACACCGGTCAACACACTAGCAGCAGATGAGTTGCGTGTATTCGTGCGTGTGGCTGTTGGGGGCGCTGCTTTGGGAGCCTAGGCCCTGTGTTCAATGTATGTGGAGAAATAGGAGGCAAGACTTTTCCCTCTTCCTTTCTGGAACTATCTGTTGAGGAATCGGTTTCTCTATGGCGGCGGTGTGAGGAGGTCTGTCCCCTTCATCGTTGTAATGGAAAGACTTATGGTCGCGCCAGGTTTCTTGTTTGTGAATCTTGCGTTACACAATTCTGTAATTTTGTTAGTGTAAGGAATAGATTTTATATGGGTGGATGTGGAACTCGAAGTTCAAATGAATTTGCATGGCTCATGCAGGTTTTTGAAACCAGTCTCTCATCCTTCTGTTTGAATCCAAAATCAGGTATCAACGAACAACGCAGAATATAAACTAGAGCATCTTCAAGAGGATCATAAAGCAAAATTATTCGTCCACAAACATCGACCCATCCTCATCTCCACCGCCCTCATCATCATCATCCGTCAGTTCAATGTACTTCTTCGCAGCAGCAGCCGTCTTCCGTGCGGCTCTTGCGGGTGCTGGAGTACTCTTCTTCGGCACCGGAAGTGCATCGTAGTCGAAGTCGTCGTCATTACCGCTATCGGATAGAACCTTTGCTTTCGCTTTGATCTTGGGCTTAGGAGGTGAAGCAGGTTTCATGTTCTTTGAAATTTTTCTTGCAGTGGGAGCTGCCTCCTTCGTTTTGGGCGCTGCTTTTTCAAAGAAGTCAGTCATCTTCTTCTTTTTCGTCACAGGTTGAGTGCCAAGGTCATCGTCTTCATCGGATGATACCGGGCTGTGAACGGCAGTCAATATCATCATCGACATGATGTAGTCAAGTTTGGACCAGCCTTTCGCGTTTTGTGACAGCCGGGGCTTTGCGTTTGATTTTCGCCGCCACTGTAGTAGGCAGTTTGAGCAAGTCGTCGTCATCGCTTTCGAGACTAAAAGAAAATCAGTATTCCAATCAATGATAAGAATTTTTGAAACTCATACAGTTGTTTCTGTGCCTCCTTCGCTTTGCCTTTTGCTTTTGATGGCAGGATAGCTACATCGTCCTCGGAGGTCTTCATGGGCGCTGGCTTTCCAAGCATCTTAAGATCGTCATCGTCGTCATCCGATTCGACCTTATTGGGTATATTTTTTGCGGCTTTGCGCTTCGGAGCAGGAGGCCTGGGCTTCGGGGCGGGCACTTCATCCATTTCCACATCATCCTCGTCCTTTGTCGCCTTCTTCGGCTTGGGACGAGCCGATTCTCCCAATGCCTTGCGCTTGGCAGGAGCTTTAGTGAGTCTGAAGTCACCGTCGTCGTCATCTAAACCTTTGCGTGTACCACCTATGGATTGACGAGTCTGCAGAACAGCCTGCTTGCGCTTGGTCTTTTTGCTTCCCGAAGATATTTCGTTAAGCCAGTCTTTGCAACTAGCCTGCATGTATAAGTCAGTCAAGCTTGGTATTCAAAAGAAGTACAAAGACGCGCACATCCCACATAGTAAGGAAATGATCCAAATCTGCGTTCCACAAATCGTTTGGTGACTTGGCCAGCAACACGAGAAGCTCTTGTTCTTTTCCCTCAGCCTGCATCTGCAGCTTAGCAATCTTTTCCTTGGTCAAGCTCCAGATTGCCATTGACAACAAATAATCGTAATCTGAGGTATCACCTTCCACTTTGCTCTTGCCTTTGTTCTTTGCGTTCTCGGCACCTTCCTCTTCGTCGTCGTCTTCGTCTTGGCCCTCGTCTTCGTCTTGGCCCTCGTCCTCTTCGTTTTCCGTTGTTTCTTTGACGACTTTAGGAAATGGCCTGAAATTGTGTTTTCGCAAATCTTGAACAATATCAATCTTCTTCCGGTTTGCCACGACCAACTGCTTTCCGACAATCATTTGAATGAACCGTGCCTGGTTTTGAAGCTTTTCTAACGCAACTTGAATCTCGTTCGCGAGGTGATCCTGAAATTTTCACTTGCTAAATAAAGCATTGCCATAGGATGCATCCAAGCTCACTTTACGCTTTTGATAGTATGCCAGCCTCACGGGATAAAACGCTTCAAGAATCTCTTCCGGCGACTCATACTTGTGAATTTTACCCTCGAAATCAAAACACATCATGTTGCTTGTGCTGATTTTGCTTGTCAGCTTGAAGAATTCCAGTAAGCCCTGTTCTTCAGCCTTTTCGAGGTCCTTGGAGGCCATAGACACGGTATAGTGAACATTCATATTGTCATGATGTTCCTTGTAGTCCTAAAAAAATGTCACAACATGGTACCCCGTGGTTAGAAAATATTTCACCTTAATCATACCATTATCTTTGCTGTCGTTACCAAGCATATGATCAAGGACCTCTTTTCTGTACTTCTCAGTCCAAACATGTATAGGAAGTTCGGTGATTTCAACCGTCGTATCGTTCAGCTTGGTCACGATACCAGTTACTTCGTACCTCTGTTTGCCCAGGAATTTGATTTGACCTTGAAAGCCCCGCCACCAGGGATGCATGGGAACCATTTCCTCTCCGGCCATGAGACGACGAAGATTTGAAACAATGTCGACTGGGTTATAGCACGGAATATTTGTACTCCATCCTGCAATACAATAACTTCGTCGAGCACAAACTCCAAGACAACCCATCTGCGTACCTGTACCAATACCTTCTGCCCCGTTTACAAGGACCATCGGGAGTACAGGCATATAGAACTCCGGCTCAATAACCTGCCCATCTTCCTTTTGAACTGTGAGTAGTGCATCATCGGCGGGGTGGAAGACAGCCCTGGAAATGGGTAACGGCGAGGTATGGATATACCTTGGAGAGGCATGATCCTTCCCTCCTGAGTCACGAGTACCATATTGACCATCCGGTCTGAGCAAGTTTAAGTTGTTGCTTCCAACATAGTGTTGTGCGAGGTTAATAATCGTCTGTGCAAGACTGACTTCGCCGTGGTGGTACAATGATTTCTCTCCAATGTAACCGACAAGTTGCGCCACCTGTAACATAATGTTAATCCTGTCAATTTGGGTAAATTGAAAAGATTTACTTTGATTAACTGCTTGAATTTACGCCTAAAGCAACCCCAGATAACTTTTCTTTGACCAGGTTTGAGCCCATCTGCAACAGAGGGGATGGACCGAAGGTTGTCGGCCATTGAAAATAGGATAAGTTCCTTGTTGATGAAGTCCGAGTAAGGAATCTCGTCCATGTTATGGTCCAAATATGTCCCAGGCTGATAGTGGACAATCAGAACCCATATTCGTGAAGGATAACCAATCTACCTTGAACTGTCGCAACCATTCCTTTCGATCGTCTGCTTTCTTCTTGCTGAAAGCGAGGTCAATGAGCTCTCTGTCCCCTTCTTGAATTGTCGCAAAGGGGATCATATGCTTCTGCATGTCGCTAAAGTACTTTCTCGCGTCGGAGTCATTACTTGATCCCAGACCCTGTAGTATGTATGCATCAGACGGCGTTGATAGGTATACTTGTATCTTTAATAACACCACCTTGAAGTATTTGGATTTCCACTTATGGGAACCTGCAGTTTCTTCTGCCCACTTCTCATACTCTGGAATGGTGAAAAAGCTAATTTGCTGGTTTCCCTTCGTCACCTGTGCGGACGTTTAGGGAGAAAAGTGAAGAGTAATGATCACTTACTCGAACAATGGGCGTGACAAATTCAACAAGAAATTCAGGAAGCTTGAGGAGTGAGGGATAGAAGTGATCCAAGAAATTGATGAGGAGACCTTTGATATGAGATCCGTCGTGATCCTAAGAGTGCAATCGATGAATAAATGGTCCACACAATCGAAAAGACCTACTTGATCGGTCATGATCATAAGGCGACCATATCGCAAGGAGGATGTATTTGTATAGTCTTTATTATGCTGCAGGCCCATAATCTTCTTAATGTTCTGGATTTCCTCGTTCTTCATGATCTGGTCATGTTTCGCCTCGCGGACATTCAGTAACTTGCCACGGAGGGGAAAGACACCAAAATAATCCCTTCCAACAACACCGAGGCCAGCAATAGCAAGAGCCTTGGCGGAGTCTCCTTCCGTCAATATCAGAGTACAATCCCTTGCATTTTTCGTGCCCGCATTGTTGGCATCCGAAAGTTTAGCCATACCAGTTAATCTGTCAAACTGACATGAAGGCTGTACTGTAAATATGGAGAGAGCATATGTTATACCTGCTTCGCTTAGAACCATCAGTTTTTTTAGCTTGCTGATCTGCTTTGAATTTTGCCCAGTTCAAAACCTGGTCGACGAGAGCAGTTTTCGCAACTAGTTCCATCAAGACTTAATAATGATCCAGACTCCAGCTTAAGAAACTCACCCTTCTTCATAAAATCCTCGCTAAGCTGAGGTTTGGTTCCAAACTTGGAGGCAGGCAGAGTCATCGTTTCTTTGGATTGACTGTCGAACGTCGGATTCTCAATGAGGGCATTGACAAAAATCCACATGTGGTTTTTGAGCTGTGTCGCTTTGACCGTAGCCGCCTTGTTCTTTTTGGTAATTCCAGTGATCAGGTTTTTAGCGATTTGATCTGCGATACAGGTGACATGTGTGCCACCCTTTGTAGTGGAGATAGAGTTGGCGAAAGAGACATGTTGGAAAGTACCATCGGAGACAGCGAAGCCGACTTCCCAACGAGTTCCAACCTGCTCATAGATGACCGAAGATTTAGTAACCGCTGCTCCACCAGAGTTCTCAGCAGCTTCAGCCTGAGCAGACTGCAGGTACAACTCTACGTATTGTTTGAAGTTCTTGATTTTGAGTCGCTCATTGTTGAGGTAGACCTTGACATCTTTCACGGTACCTGACAGGTCGAAGACGCGTTTTCGGAGAAGGCTCGCAGTATCATCGTCGATGTTCTCCATTCCGAAGCGCGCGAGATCTGGTCGAAAAGTGACTCGCGTCCATTCATCGCCTTTCGTGTTCTTAGTGATTTTGGCCTTTCCACAAACACTCATATTCTTAGTCCACGTCTGCTTATAGATCTGTTGAGTGTTTTTGTCGGCAGTTTCGATGGTGAATTCGTGAGAGAAGATATTGGCCAGTTTTGCACCATAACCATTTCGTCCACCAACGAGCTTCTTTTCACTGTCGTCGTAGTTGGAACCTGCGAGGAGGTGGCCAAAAATCAGTTCCGGAATATAGATCTTCTCCTTGGAATGAATCTCGATAGGAATTCCTCGGCCATTATTGTAGACAGATATACTGCAATTCTCGACATCAATATTGACTTTTAGTGTATCCATGCTGGAATCGTTGATCTGCAAAATTTTGAATACATGTTATCTTGTTACTACAAGAACTCGAAATTTGACCTTATTATCGGCAGCGTTGACCAAGATTTCGTCGACGATCTTCAGAAAACCTGGAACGTACTTAACGTCTCGATAAACCATGCGTTTGGTGTTGACGTCGTAGGTCCACATGGCCTTTGTAATGGTTTCAATGCTTCCGATATAAGTATCCGGGCGCTTCATAATGTGTTCTAGTTGGGAAAGCTATGCTTTACGGTCAACAAAACGAAAGTTTCACTGAATTTCTGATTCTTACTTTCACATAGGTCTCTGACACTGTCTTCTTCTTCGTAGGTATGCCGGAGTCCTCCTTGACAGATAATGGTGCTACTTCATCCCCAGACGCATCTTCATCTGAACTATTCCCGCCGTTGTCGTCATGGTCAGCGAGGATGTTCTTCTTCGGAGCAGCTTTGGGTTTGGCGGGTGCTTTGGTAGCAGTAGCTTTGGGCTTAGGAGGCGCCTTCGCGACAGCTTTTGTCTTCGCAGTGTTCTATATCTTGTATGAGCCGCGTGTCGGAAACAGACAGTCTGCAGACACAGTACCTTCTTTACAGGAGCATAGTCATCTGACTCAGAGCCAGATACGTCGTCGAGATCAAAATTTTCACCTTCAGACGAGCTCATTGCAAGCAAAGCGCGGACGTGCACACTCGTGGAAGTCACAAAGAGCCGAGACGCGTAGCTTGAATTCGGTCTGTTGGGGCTGACAACGAAGGCACGTGACAGCGCGCATAAGTACGCGTCGCGTGGGACACTTCCACCGATCACGCGTTTACGTCGGTCTACACATGGACTTCACATAACTCTTTTACATAATCGAGGGTCTGGGACCTTTCTAAATCCACAACTCTAAATTTCCTCAACGTTAGAATGTGCAGAAGACCTTTGCCAAGTTATCCCATCTCCATCTCCCTACTCCCGGAGTCACCACATGTCAGAAAAGGCTAGCAGTCTGCAGATGATCTCGTGCGATATCGTGTCTTTGACCACCTATTCAGACACAGGAGAAACAAGACGATCGCTGGACTGGCAACCGCGTCTTTTTCTGGACAGCCAGTGCTCAGGTCAGATACGGGACGGTTTTGGACGCGTTCAAATCTGACGAGGTCCGTAGCCTCACTGAACTGCTGCTAGAATACAATCGCCATACTGACGTGACGAATATTTCAGGGTCAAGAAATACTGAAAATCCAACCAGATGATGCAAAGGACCCAGTTTTCTTACCGTAAGCCTCAGTTTCAGCATGTGCAATTGTATTATAATAATTCTGATATTAGTGCCGCTGGAGTTACACCTGTGTCGGGCTCGTCATGATCGCGCAAAAGAATTTTGAAACAGAAAGATTGCACATTATCATCTCCATAGGAGTTTCGTAGAAAATGTTCCTCTATCTGGATGAATTGATCATCTAGGTGGACGAGGACCGCAGAATAACACTGATATGTATTACTACTGGGCTGCCGTTTCAACTTATGTGCTCATCGTCCTATATGATTCAATCTGCATCATCAAACAAAATCACATATGCATAAGCCTCAAGGTCTTGTTTTTATGTTGTTTACGATCAAGCTCTGAATGACGATCAGATGAGAACCCTGGAAACAGAAAATTCAAGATTGACCTTGTAAGCCTGAACATCGCCTTTGAACTTCGTGACTGTTTGGTCTCCACATACCCACAACTATGATGCATAAATATCAACGGGGCTTATGAAAAAGACGAAACACGTACTTCTTTCGCTACCGTCGTGATGAATCTCTCATCGTGAGAGATGATGATGACCCCTCCGTTCCATTTTTGCAGCGCCAACATGAGCGCATCAAGACCCTATCATGATACTGTAATCAGCACGTAGGTCCTGAGACCAATATCATGCATACCTCAATATCTAAGTGATTAGTCGGCTGCACAATCGAAGTTAACTTACGAGCATGGATCAGACGTAGACGGTTCACCTCATCAAGCAAAAGGACATGAGGCCTCTGAAGTGATAGAACAGCAAATGCTACACGTGATTTTTGTCCTCCACTTAAGGTTCCAATCAGTTGCATGCTGCATGGGTTGTCAATTCCAGCCAGTAATGACTACTGTTTTTGAAGTAAAACTGTTACCCTGTCATTCCACTTATCTGGAAATTTCCAAGATGACTTCTGTATTCTTGTTCGGTCTTCCCGGGGAATTTGGAGGCCAAGAATTGGACAGGAGTCATGGTTGGCGTCAAGGTCTCGACATGATGCTGTGCAAAGTATCCACTTGAGAAAGTCAACATAGATATCAGCGAACAGCCCAGAAGATGATTGATTTCGGCAATTCAGCGTACATTCGTAAACGCCCATTGCGAGTGACGTGACCAGCGATGGGGTTCAACTCTCCCGTCAATATCTTGATCCTGCAGGAGGATGTAAAAAGAAAAGAACAGTATCCAATGTTTTTACAGAAATCAACGTACAAGGTTGACTTTCCAGCGCCGTTTGCTCCGACCATAGCTATCCGAGAATCCAACCCGACATCGAAATAAACATTTTTCAAAATGATCTTTTCAGGAGTATATCCAAACGTGACATCAGACATTTGGAGTAGCGGCGGTGATATCTTCTCCGTTTCAGGAAACCTAGTAGAGAATTAGAAAGGTTTGTTACGCCACAACGACAGATAAAAATCATACTTAAAGGTTTCTGTCTCTTCTTGTTCGGGAGGTTGTAGATCAGGCAACTGATTCATTCTTCAGATCTAGAGTTTCTGAATATGATCAAACAAACCTTCTCAAGGATTTTGATCTTCATCTGAGCCTGAGCAGCTACAGCAACATCAACTTCCGCCACTGCAAGTAAGGACACATTCGCCCGCATCACTCACCGCGGTTGGCGTTATACCTCCAACGGTCAATGAATGATTGCAGATGTTTTCGATATTCCATCTGTGTTTCATATTCCTTCCGAAGATTGCGATCGCGTTCTGACTTGGTTGAATAAAATTGCGTGAAGTTTCTGTGGAAATAGAGACAGTGAACTTTATATTCCTAGAAATCTTCACCTACCCTTTGTAATAGTCGAGTCGGCCAGAGTGTTGGTGCACAATATCCGTCGCGATTGCATCCCTGTTTCGTGTAAGTAAACTCAAAAAACATGCCAGACAGAAAAACACATACAAAAACGCCCTGTCGTGAGACCTGAAAAGGGATGAGCGATTGTTATCCAATGACATAAGCAATGATTGATACACTCACACGACGAGCAGAGTGCCCGACCATGTTTGGAGATAGTCTTCGAGCCATGCTAACGCATTTAGATCAACTGACAGAAGATGCATGTCATCAAAAGGACTCTTTTCCAAACGACCCTAAAACGCACTGTGATTGGAGGGTTCGTCTAGAAGCAGCAAAGAAGGCTATGCAAGTCAATTATATATGTTTTTCATTGAACATTGAAGAAATCCAATATGCTTACCTTGACAAAGAGAGCTCTGGCTAGTGCAAGACGCATGCTATGAAAAGGATAAGACTGTGACCCAAAGTCAAAACAAAAGACATACCGCCAACCACCACTGAAAGATTTTGTTGGTCTCCCCTGATCTGCTTCACTGAAGCCCAAACCTTTTCGCAGTAAGCTCTGTCTAAATTAGATAGAAAACAAGCTTATCACCTGCAAGAAGCGCAGCAGCGCGGGCCGGACCACTCGCCGCATCCATATCAGAGAGCCGCGCATGAACCTCGGCCAGTCGAGTAGACAGTTCTTCGCGAACATCTTCGAACCTTTTTTCATCACCCTCCGCTTCAAGTTCGGCAAGCTTCGCATTCAGCGAGACCTCCTCTTTGAGTAAGTGATCTCGCCAAACATCAGCTTTGAGAACAGCGTGTATGGCAGGTGTATCATCGCCGACGATCTGAAACGTCACTCATGAAAATAAATAAATCCAACTGAGAATCTTGGAAGATCCCACCTCTTGCTCCACAAACAAGATACTGATATGGGGAGGGATTGGAACTTCTCTCATTGCAATATGGCGCAAAAGAGTAGATTTACCAACACCTTGGAGATTTTAACAACAGTAAGTAGAGAAATAACACAGAATATCCTACCGTTCCTTCCAATGAGACCATATCGGCGACCGTGAGCTAACGTTAATGAAGCGCCGGATCTAGAACGCATTCGAGTGTGGAGATTGGATATGTCAAGTATGCACTCACAGAATTCGATTTGAACCAAAGCTAACATCTATTGAAGGTAAATGTATGTCCTTGCTCTTCTGTTTTGATGAGGCAGTGGACTCCAAAGGATTGATCTGGCAGGATAAATCAATGTTACTTCAATTGACATATAAAGTGGTTTTGCCAACTTTCATGAACATCTCCTCGTATGATTGCTACGTTTGACGGGGTCAGTACAGCATTTCTATTTGATGAACTAACGCAACTTGTTTTCGATGAGCATCGAGCAATTTCGAGCCTTCATAGAGATCTCTCTTAGAGCGCTTCTCGATCTTCGCCTATGCGGCGGTCAACGATAGTCAGCAAGTAATGTGCAGAAAACCCTGACTCTGAGTTTAGCCTCTTGTTTTTCAAGTTTTTTCACGTCAACTCGAGATGCTCTTGTCAAGTTACCATTATCAGACTACGTATAATGATACAAGTATTGCGTACGTACTTCCCCTTATTAATGGATTCGAGATCCACGCCCTCAGAGAGAGCGATGGTATTCGAAATTTGGGATTTGCTCATGTCCATGACTTTGTCCAGCTTCATAAGTTTTGGACCGGATCTTTTCTTCAAACGAGCGTTTAGTTGTTCTTCCAGAAGGTCTCCAAGTTTGGACATGAGTTTTTCGAGAACATCAGCTCTATCCCCAGCAAGAGACGAGAGGATATGGTAGGCAATCTGGAGAACTTCTTCTTCTTCCCCAGCATCGTCAACTAGATATCCCGCCAGGTACTGGATAATAACCTCCTCCGTTCCAGGAAAGCTAATCCGAATCTCTTCGGCAATATCCTCTGATGACATTGAGACTTGTTTGAAGTCTACCGGAGGCGTCGGTAAATAATGGTGAGATGTCCTGGTCAATAGGCTGTGCTCTAGGTGAGGAAAATGCCAGATATTACGTAATCTCAAATCAGCTCAGTTCTCTTCGAAGGACCGCGGTAACGAAGTAATGTCGTCAAAAACATCATAATCAATGATGTACAGAAGTCGTCATTTGGTAAGCATATGCTCGCCCGGCAGTCGCTATCTATCAATTGGTACTTGAAGTACTGTTGTCTTCCCTGTCTTTCTATCTTTCCCATCATATGTTTTTCATTCGTTAGGTATCTTGCGGCAGTCCTCATATAATCGTCGTTCATCCATTTTTTCTCTATGCATCTGCTCAAATGGCTTGCCATCATTCACTCTTTGGTTTCGATATCACATGCGGTTCTTGTCAATGTCACCATCGATGACACTTATGGTGAGAAAATTACCTACCTTCCACCTCACCAATGGAGCGACGGTCAAAAATGTGGCTCATGCCCTGCTAACAAAGAGCTCAACGAGACAATGATTATCCATGGTATGCTTGGGTACAACCAGGATGGTCAGTCTTTAACCATTCCTTGAACTTCAGGAACATGGCATAATGGCACAGCTGTATGTCGACTTGAATTGACATTCAAATCTCGTCTGAACGCGGTTGAACCTTGTTAGAACAAACCAGGTCTCGAAATTGCCCCCCTGCTCGCCACCGTTCCATTTTTTGGTATTGTTTCAAGAACAGATTCAAGAGTACTTTCCCTGCTCATATGCATCATAGGGTCCGCTGTATATGTATACTGCGTCATTGCCAACATAGACACTTTTTCCCAGTATGTTTCACATCCGTGATACTCCGTGATAAATAATGTATGACACTTTTGTACAGAGATAGAATGGACATAACTTTTCTCATCGATACTCAGCTAGCAGGGAGTTACTTTAGGACATTAGTGAATGATGGCACTTTCGAGTACAACGTCCTCGTTTATGCCAACCAATCCTTGCCACATGGCGAACATGTACTTACCATACAAAACGGTCGTGTCGGTGGAGCACCGTCGACAATGCTTCTTGATTATATTATCTATAGGTGAGCACATCCAGATAGTCATACTCGTCTTCTTACTCACTAGCTCAGTTACAGCCACGACAATGACCATAATGCAACCACGGAGTCTCCCATTCGAATGGCTTCTGCTGCTCCAACAACTTCTGTCTCTCGATTATCTGCAAGGAATGACCAATTATCTACGGTAAACTCGGCCGCTGGAAAAATTGTTGGAGGTGTCCTGGGATCTATATGTGGAATCTTACTCGTCTTAGTGGCCTTCCTCTGGCATCGTCAAAGAACTTGGAAGGGACCCAGCAATGTCTCTCTGTCAACTCGTTCCCCAGAGTCTACGAGTTGGAATCCTGTTACCAGGATACGAACTTGTTGGTGGCGTGGAAGTAGGCCAAGGAGCCGATTTTCCTTCAATCCCAGTCTCTTAGTTGGGCCGATAGTAATGAATCAAGAGACCACAGCCGCTCCTACTTTTCGTCGTCCACCGCCAATTACCACAGTACATCCAATATATCCACATCTCCAATGCCGTGATTCGACCTATCCCCTCCAGCCAAACCGAGAAGTAACCCCTACCCCATCACTAGACCCTCGCAATGTGCCGAGTCAACCACTATCCATCATTGAGTGGCAGCGACGGACACACCGGGAGGCTGATGATGTTCCCCCACGATTAGATGTATCAGACGCAGATATGTCCAGCTATTATGATTTCTCATCGGACACCCCAGACCCTCCGCCCCCGCGTCAGCCTCGATTAAAACGGTTTACCGTGGTCAATAATTGATGGCATGAGGACTATATCTGTTGTTTCATTTGCATGGATTTCTGCTATGTAGAATATAACATCCGTTTTGGGCAGGCCCTAGAGTATATATGAAACACTCAGATTATAAAAGTATTCGCACATCGCTGCAATTGCAAGTTTGTTACAGAGACAGTCCCAACGTACGTCTTTGAGCCGGACAGGATCACCTATGATTCCTTTGACTTTCCTGTCTGCGTTTTTGATTGCCCGAAGTAAAAACGGGTTCGTCCGAGTCCCAGAATCCATGCCAGCCTATGATGTATCAATTACGTTGATTCAATCGTCATTTGTCAAGGTACTATAAATTCGAAATCATACCTGACGATGCATAGGACAATAACAAACGTAACATTACCATGCGACATTCCATTCCAACGGACAACATCAAACCTGATCTCTGCCGGGGCAGAAAATAAGCTTGCAGCAACACTGCTCGAACACGTCATCATCTCGCACAGCCGTACGGATAACAGCTTACTTACTGTGTTACCTTCAAAGAAGTGGGAAGTTACAACTGTCAAAAGTAAAGCAACGAAACTCACGTCGGCAATGGCAAGACACATCATACTTGTACCCAAGATACGTTCCTGCGCAGACGGGTTGTCTGCTAGAGTGTCTCTGATAGCGCGGAATCCGAAATATTGTAGCAGTGATAAGAGCATGTACGCTGCGTGCCACAAGTTAGACCACGGTGGTAAGGGTTACAAAACGGAAGATTACCATTGACCAGTTGCCACACGACTGCGACAGTTCGGGCTGGTATACCGATAGGCGCCGGGACGTCAGAGGGAACGAGTTCATGATAGAACCATGCAGTTCCAGGGCCAATAATGCATACCAAAGCAGGCGCGAACGTCGATACTATGTGAGTATTCTAGTCCTTACTTGTGTTCAAAATTCTGACGAAGTACTGACGAGGTTCAAGATAGAGGAAAAAGTAGTAGTAAAAGCCTGGGAGAGCCGGAAAAGGTTTGGGCATCGTAGTTCAGATATATTTCAGGGTATCTCAGTACTAGTGGAATACTACTCATGAGTACTGAGGCACTCTAGAAAGCCAATATTACCTCACCAGCAAACTAGGAGATCCAACCCAGAAACGGCCAGGAAACAAAAGATGATGATCCGGAAACTCCGCGAACCAACTAACTAGCATGATCTATTTTCAACGACACGATGAACGTTGTCTTAATTCTTACTGACTCTTACTCCGTAACTGCTCATATATGCCTCTGGACATACACAAAGACGCACCAAGTCATGGACCAACTCTTACGGTTACATCACAGGTTTTGGATAGCCCTGCATCAGCAATATTTGATCTACCAACTCAAGGAACCTCGAATATACCACCAGATCATACTATTGCACAGTCCAGTCATCGTGAACCGAAAATTCCAAAGCTCGAGATTAGTCAAGCGACATACGAAGTGCCTAAGTCACCTGCGTCGTTCGTAGTCGTATCTGGTGGTACTGGTGGAAATGCTATTTGCTCAGCATTTAGTAATGCCTGTTACGTCTTGCCTGTTTCTGATGATGGTGGTTCTTCCAGCGAAATCATCCGTGTGCTCGGAGGACCTTCCATTGGTTAGCTCCATATACCTTTAACATCTTCCCTCTAAAATGGTTAAGTATCTCTCAGGTGACATTCGTTCAAGACTGATACGGCTTATCCCATATGCTGCGCCAGGATCACCCCTAGATGCTATTCGCCGACTTCTATCATACCGCTTGCCTGCCCGATGTTCCGAACGCGAAGCAAGGGACGAATGGAGAGAGATAGTGGAAGGTCGCAATCCATTGTGGGTGGGCATTCCTGCGGACCGCAAGGAGACCATACGTGGTAAGGTTTTATTGTTCGCAGATCACTAGTGTCACCTTTCATACTTATCCACACAACAGGTTTCTTGGTCTATTTTGAGAGCGAATTATTAAAGCGGGCTCACAAGAACTTCGACTTTCGCAATGGAAGGTTCGTGAGCATTTGGCCAGTCTTTGAACTTTATTCAACTTTATCCATCATTATGACATTGACACTCTCGGGACAGCATCGGGAACTATTTTCTCGCAGCTGCACAGGGTTTTTTCCGATCTCTCCCATCTGCCATATTTCTGTTTTCATCTATCACTAACAGTCAGGTCTGTATCTCCCCTATTCTGGACTTGCTAACAGAACCAACGTGTGTAGGCAAACATTCTCCCAGTTATAATTACGAATCACACTGTCACTATTGCTGCTGAACTTGTGAGAATTTCGACTTCGATATCCCACCGACTCGTGGTTATTTTTATCAATGATTTCTCAATCTCGTATAGAACGATGGGAGGAGGCTTGTGGGACAGTGTGAAATTTCACATCCCGTACCAAGCGATCCAGAGCCTGTAGATATCGAATATCCATCAAATGAAGATGCCATGTCTCCAGTTGATGGGATGGGAGAGTTCATCTCTCAACGGCAAAATATTATGTTTGATTCCACTTCCAAGGCAAAGTACGAACCCTTGGGGTCTCGGATAGCCAGTACGTTCACATCTCTTTTATAATATCCAATCACGTCCGGCACGTTCTCCAAGGATTGTTCTATATCAATGCTTATGGTATCGAGATCCATCCATCTCCCAATCAAGAATATATTTTGGCTCTCTCATCAAAGGAAGTGCTGGTCTATTCTTGTGGTTCATTGTGGACGAGGTAAGGTAAATCCGCAATAGGGTGATGAGATGACATCAGAATCTCGAAAGCATTATTCCATGTTTGGCGCTACGAGGCGTGGCCTCGGGGATCGCCCGGTCTTCCTCTTTACGAGCGAAAATTCTACTTTGTATGTCTTGCACAGTTACTTCCTTTTGAGTACTCATGTGCATACAGTAAATTCGAACAACGATAGGGAAACAGATGGCTTTTCCGCGGTAGACTACATCCAGTAGGTTTGAAGGTATTATTGTAGTTAGCATGTCACCGAAGTTTGGGATCTCCAGGGCCATCGCTCAGACACTCAATGGGACATATCAGACACAACCATATGGACTTGGGAACGCCAACACAACGTATCCTATTTCTGCATTTATCACGCACCTGGTCTATCTTAGGGATGGCACTGTCCAGGTGGACACAGAGAATATTACGGTAAGTCAACCAATACATGGTATACTCTCAGCTACAATTGAATTCTTCTAAAGAGGTTAGGTGTCAAGTGCCTTCAGATCACAAGCACCGACGGGCACACGACCAGCTATAATGCAGAGCTAGTGGAACAAGCGATCACAGAAATTTTGGCAGAGGCCTGAAATGCCGATGAGGTTCTCACATGGAAGATATCATTAATGACGAAAGCAGATTAGTACATATAGGAAATGTCACCACTGTTCTGAGTCTCTATTCCCACTCCCATCCTTCCCTTCGGCTTCCTGCATGAGTTACACGATTTCTTCATGAACGTGGGCGTCATATACTGCCATGCATGAAGTACTTATAGCGACAACCGCCACGCATCCGTCCAAGGGTTCTCCGTGTTGGTATTCAAATTTATGTCATTCTGTTTACCCCTGACTTCTATGGTAGCCGAATTCGAATCGTATACGCAATGCTCTTTCCTAAAATGCAGTTGTCCGAATGTTAGTGATAATTCCAGTAGCGCAAGCTCTTTAACACGAGAAAATATCAAACAACACAACGCTTTGCTAGCATCACACGACCAGATTACACCTTCGGACCTTCACAACCTCATCAAAATCAACGCAAACGGCTCTTCATCCACTGCCAGCACCCCGAGTAGCTCGCGAGGCCTTGAGACATCGACCCAGACGGACTCCTATCCAATCGATAATACCGAGACAGAAGAAATCTCATCGCGTCCCCCTCATGTCCATTTTCAACCTCGAGTTCGCATTACGTCGGGTATCAATCGACATCGACATTCGAAGTCGCTGGCAACCGAATGCAATTACAGTAGTGTGACGCCAGCCTCATCTGTCTCTAGCTCTCCTTCCTCTTCCATCTCAGCTCCTCTACGTCCATGTATCGACGACGAATCAAATAAGCCTCGTTGGGGCCCTCTTGGCCGGCGTGTCTCCCTCCTCTCGCGCAAATCACGCTCTCGCTTTGAGCGCCGGCAACGTCGACGTAAAAAGGAGCTGAGAGATGATGACTTGCCGCCATGCGAACGCACACCGTTGCTACGTCCTCGTATCCAATCACCTGTAATTGACGCGGATGGATATCAAAGGTTTGATGATGTATTTGATTCCGATTCAGAGGAGGGTATACGAAAGGCTCGAGCGCAACAGATCAATGAGACCTTCGGGACAATGCCATGGAGGTCGCTCAATTATCATGTATGTGAAACATAGTTAAAGCTCGTCATTCTACTCTTTGACTGCGACTTTTAGTGGTGGTGGTGGCTAGTTGAACCCCTCGTCTGTTGTCGTTGCTTATACGAGTCTGATGTTGAATGACTCTAACAAGACAAGAACCTTTCTACTTGCCTCGTTGCCCTGAGGTTTAATACCTATATCGTTAAATGATTCTCATCAATTTGTTCTTTTCGGGCTGTAGGGATTTTATTCTGTACTGAAGGGACTGCAATTCTAATAGTTGTCAAGGGTCTAGTGGAATTTATACTATCTGGTTCTACACAGCCTTTGTGCTCTTTGGTTGTTTCATAGACGGAGGAAGTGTTGTCAGTTCGGGAAGGAGACCTGCTGCGGTGGCGCGAGAGTTCTGAATGAGCAGTTGATCCATAAGCACAATGGCCGCCATGGATTCCACGATGGGAACAGCTCGAGGAACCACGCAGGGGTCATGGCGACCCCGCGCAGCCAGTTCACCAGGGGTTCCATCATATTGCGCCGTCCTTTGAGCTTGGCTGATGGTCGCTGGCGACTTGAACCCGATACTGGTCACTCATCTGGTCAACAACAGTCTAATATATAAGTCAAGCTGAAACCATCCTTACCGGAAATAAATATCTTCCCCATTGGTGATGCCACCTTGGACACCTCCGCTCCAGTTTGTCGAAGTTCCGAGCTTTCCATCTGCACGACGCACGAAGGGGTCGTTGTGCTTGCTGCCAGGGACCTCGGTTCCTCTGAATCCAGATCCGATCTCAAATGCCTTGGTAGCTGGAATGGAAAGCATAGCATGTGCAAGAGTAGCTTCGAACTTGTCAAAAACAGGCTCCCCAAGACCAGAGGGGACGCCGCGAATAACACAGGTAACAGTTCCGCCGATTGAATCTAGAGCATTCTTGGCGCGAATGATACGCTACAGCAGTATATGAATATTTGACAGTACTGGATAGTACCTGTTGCTCACCTGGGTCATGAGCTCAGAGGTCTCAGGGTGGGGGCAGCGAGTAGAGTACTTGTCGACTTCTTCCCGCGTGATTGTCTTAAGCAGGTGACAGAATTCCTCAGAAAGTGCATCTTGCGCCTCATCATCTTCGTTTCCCGAAGAGGTGGGAGCGACAATGGAAGGCAGATGGATTTTACCGACAGAGGAAACGAATGCTACTATTTCGATTCCGTATGCGTGCTTCAAGTATTTCTCCGCGATCGCACCAGCAGCAACGCGACCTAGCACACAAGATCAGTACCAGAGAGCTTGAGGGAGATTTCAGAGTACCAATGGTTTCGCGCGCACTACTACGTCCTCCTCCACTGCTCGCCTTGACCCCGTATTTTTCCAAGTAGGTGTAATCGGCATGGCTCGGCCGAGGATAAAGATCAGTCTCGGAGTAGTCATGGGGCCTTTGGTCTTCGTTCTTCACCAAGAGGCCAATAGGCGTCCCTAGAGTCACGCCGTGCTCTGTGCCCGACTGCAGAACTACGAGATCTTTTTCGTCTCTCTGAAATCATAGTATGATTTGGGAATTGAATGTGAAATCAAGAGATGACGGACCGGGGTAGTGAGATTGCTCTGACCGGGCCTTCGACGGCTTAGTTGGACTTGGATATCTGCGGCTGTCAATTCCATACCCTAGGCGGATGGGTGAGCACGATTTCGCCTTGTCGGAGCAGTGAGGACTTACCGGCGGACACCCGTCAATAATCGCACCTACAGAGGCGCAATGGCTCTCGCCATAGGTAGTAACACGAAACAATCTTCCGTATGTGGACATATCTAAGGGTGTGGGTGACAAGACGAAATGTGCAAAAGGCGTTGAGTACGAGCTTTGATATGATCAAACTTAGATCATGATTATACACACCTAGACGGGGGAGTCTGGTTTGGCTTGTACGTCCGCGCGGGAGATACTTATAGTGTGCGTGGTGGTGCGGAGTGATTCGTGAGGCTGGCAGAGATCAGTTTGAGCAACTAGATTGCCGGAAATTAGCCGGACATATTGGCCAAACCTGTCAAGTGGCTGCTCAAGCGCTCAACATTCGACATTTATCATCATTGCCACCTCATGTCCGTTTCAGCACCTCAAGTATCCTCGTCGGGCTCTCGTTCGCGTCCTCAAGCACGTCGAAGAATCAACGACGACGCGTCATACTTCGGCCCAACAGGGACTTCGAGTGGTACGGGAGGGGTAAAGAGAAACGCGGCGGACAAGGTGGACGGCGAGCCAAGAGGCAAGCGGAAGAGAGTCGAACCAATTAACACGACCTCATCTGCCAATGCTCGAAAAGAAGGAGGCGAGGCGGAGTCCAAGGCGTCGCTGGTGTGTGGCCCACTGACCTTGCATACGGTCTAAGCGCCCAATGTGCTCGAAACTTACACGCTTTCAAACAGGTGGAATTCGCCAAGATGCCAACACCGGTGCTCTACAAGTATCTTGTTCAATTTGACATCGTACCCCATGTGTATCCATCACCCACAACGGCGGAAGACCCTGCACCTCCATCGACCCTCGAATACTCTGCTCGACAATCACCTCTCGAACACAGTTCACCCCTCATTACTCCTGCAAATAGGCCCCGGCGAGACCCTAAAGAGCAGAATCGGAGAAGAAGTTCGCGATTGCTGGAGGAGGCTCGCAGTCGGACACCAATATTGGCTGATATTGACGAACTACACACAGTGTTGGCTGGCATAGTCGAAAAGCATTTCAGAGAAATGCCACCTATCAGTGGAAGAGAAGAGGTTGACACTTTGGCATCTTTTATGTGTGCAGTGGAGAAAGCGAAGGGGGGCAGAGTAAAATGTTGATTGATAACAGGGGGTGTCGGGCCTTGGAGACAAGATCATCGACACCTGGATACTATGATACTCTTCCACATGTATGGATACGAAACATATCAACTGTACTTTTGCCATTGATAGTTCTTCCATGCCTTGATGCTGGCCACCTAGAATCATTACATCAAAGTTTGTCATCTAATCTTATCTCCATGTAATTAAATCATTTGATCGAAGACACATCCGGAACAATTACTTAGTCCTTCTCCGAGTAAAAAGCTTGACAGGTGCGCCAATACGACTGCAGTCTGCCAGGATATATATGTATGATTACGTTCAACCAGATAGGTGCTGGTTGGTGAACTATTTTCCCATAACAAGTAACGTTGCATTCCTATGGCGGCTCGAGGAATTGCCGAGCAGTTGGTTGTTCTGCATCAGGAAAGAGCGTCAGCGTGGATGCGAAATCTTCGTTTTAACTTGCCTTGCTGTGGACGATCGCAAGGCCCGCATGAACAAATCAATCTCGTGATTGAGACCAATTGTTCTACATGTTCATCGACGCCGTGCCGTGCGTGAGTCGCTGTGTGGGTATGTGTGAACCATTGAGTGTCAATTACATCTGCCGTTCGATGTCGACACGTTTATGTGCCCGAGGGGGGTTGCGGGAACGCGGTCTATTTGTGGCTATGGTGGGCAAATTCCCACCAATCTTGCGCCAGTTGTAAGTATCAATGTTCGATGGTTGAGGGGGACAACCAACAAGCGTACAACAGCTGTCATGCAACAAAGTGCTACATATTGAAAAGGAACCAACAATGGTGTATATCCCCGTAGCAACTGCCTTCGGACGTCCCTTTTCCCTCTTTGTTGACGTTGATGGTTCGTTGGCATCAACCTATGGTTTATATAAGGCGCCAGTACAATGATGACAGTTATCTTCGTTCTCTCATCTCCCAGGTTTCTTGTCCTTCTCATTGTTCTAGCAGCAGTGCTGCTTGGCTATCTCGATTTCCTGTGGGTACCAATACCTCCTGAAATTTGTCGCTTGTTGAGATTAACCCTCAATCTAGACGTGCGTCAGCTTGCGGTTCCTTCCTGCTCCCCACACGTTCTTTCTATTGGCTTCTGTGAAGTTTTTTTGCCCTCCCTTCTAACGCCATGAAGTTCTCTGCTGCAACTCTCGTTGTACTTCTTCCTCTTGTTTCCCATGCTGTGGGTGTCAGCGTCCCGCGCCCGCGTTTGTCACTCCGTCAAGAAGATTTCCGTTCGCAGAACGGACAAGATCATGGAGGAAGAAACGATAGCAAGGGTGGCAAGAACAACAATGACAGAGCCGCAAACGTTGGTGCTGCAGGCAACATTGCTGTTGCTTCCAACAGTACCGCGGCCATCGCTTCTAACAGCACTACTGCCGCTGTATCTAACAGCACTACTGCCGCGGCGTCTAACAGCACTACTGCCGCTGTATCTAACAGCACTACTGCCGCGGCGTCTAACAGCACTACTGCCGCTGCTTCTAACAGTACCGCGGCCGCTGGTAGCACTGGCGATCCTCAAACATCATTGAGTGAATCTAATCACACCTCAGCGATCGTGCCATGTTAAAAAAAATCTTACAGCACTGGATCCTCGAGTAATTGCAAAGGGTTTCGCTAATAACGGGCAGGATGTCCCTACAGCAGGTGTGTAATCCCCTGTCATATTCCTTAGTGCCTGTTGCTCAAGGTTTCGGGACACCGTCTAGGCCAAGTTGCTTCGCTCACATCAACCAACAACTTCATCAACTTCTGCCTGACTGTCCCCAACCTTCCCATTACGGATGGGAAACAAATAACTACTGGATCATGCAACCCGGCTCCCATTGGGACTATTCCCTCTGTTGACAACATGCCCTCTGCAAAGTTCACTTTCCCGGTCAACGGGGGTACTGTCACGGCCAACCAGCAGTTCACGATCACAATGGCTATTAACAACCTTGCGACTGGTAATTTCGTCAATGCTGACGAGAACTACTTCGCTGCTCCCCAGCAGTTGAACAGTCAGGGTCAAATCATTGGACACTCGCACGTCGTTGTGGAATCTCTCACTAGCACCACACAGACCACTCCGACCGACCCCCGCAAGTTCGCCTTCTTCAAGGTATATTTCCTGTTCAATATTTCTGTTCTGCATAATGATTATCATCGCAATGCACAGGGCTTGAATGATGCTGCTGTCAACGGTGTTCTTACTGCTGCCGTTACCTCTGGTCTTCCCGCCGGTGCTTACAGACTGTGTTCCATCAACACTTGTGCAAACCACCAGCCCGCCATCGTACCTGTTGCCCAACACGGTGCCCTGGACGATTGTATCTACGTAAGCGAATTTTACCCCACTCACGACTTCCTCTAACAGGTTAAATTCTAGTTCTCGGCGACTGCTGATGGTGAGGCCACTGCTGTTGCTGCCGGCAATGCCACAGCTGTTGGTTCTGCTGCGGCTGGTGCTACCGGTAATGCTACAGCTGTCGGTTCTGCTGTAGCTGGCACTTCCGCTGCTGGTGCTGCTAAGACCTCTGCTGCCTCCGCTGTGGCGTCTGCCAACCTTAAGTCAAGCAAGGGGCGTCGCTATCTCAGCCGGCTTTGAATGACTTTCCGTCATTGCTCTAGTAACTAGGTTGTGCTGTGTAAATTTTCCGTGCAGATGCATACCCTTGTCTTGCCTTTGCAATTTCATGGTTAGGAGCTGTATTTTAAAATAGATTCGAGATTAGCCAGTAATCAATCGAAGAGCGTTGAATAGAACAATTGGAAAGAATGAAAGCTATGAGCAACTATAACGAACTATTTAGTATCTTAACGAAACGACCACTCATGTCACCAGTAATCGGGTCTCGCCTCTGCGAAATGATGACGGTTATCCCATTAGCATCCTCAATTTAGAATACTCGTTTTATTCTCCACTACAATGCATTCGGTTGTAATATGTCAATAGCTCCTAATTGTCTGTATCACAGGAACTAGAGACCGAATCAGCTTGACAACCTCATTCCCCACCAAACCCCAGCCAGTTGCATAATATAAGTATAGATACTCAGACCTCTTGAACGTAATTTCCTGAATGGATATTAGACAAATGCGTTCGGGACCCTCAAGAAAATCATACCTGGGAACACACCCTGCTGGCCATTCAGTCTTCCAGTCCACCAATCTTCTGTACTCGTGGTTCGTTCAACAATTTCTATTCGATCACCAGTGTTGAATGATAGATCACCCTCAGCCTAAGGAACGGATGATAAGAAAATCATTATGTGTAAAAAGAGTAGAAATCTGACTTGTGCTGCAAAGTCATACAAGGCAACGACGTATTGCACCTGTGGTTTAGGCTTGGGCTTGAGCGGTGGCGGCGGTGGCGCTCTCTTCGTAGCAGCGGCGGATGAAACTGAAACACCGTTTCCACTGGAGGCCGGGGAATACGGTGGAGGTGCATGAGATACCGCTACGGCGCTAGGTGGGGGTGGAGGTGGCTTTTTAAAGGAAGCAGCAGAACCAGACCCCGTCGACGGAGTTCGGCTTGTAGCACTTGCACCGGTGCCCATGCTATTCTGGCTGCGAGAAGCCTGTACGAGTTTGGCTTGGATAAAAAAAATCAAAAAAACACGGCAAAAGAGGCTGCAAGAATGTTGCTCACAAGCAGAGACAATCCGTTTGACAATACCCAGGTTCTCAATAACTTCCCAAGCGTCCGTTCGCTTGGTCTCGTAATCTTGCTGAATTTGTGCACCCGGAACGTTTGTGATGTCGTACTTAGCTTCGTCCGCGAAGGCGTTCATCTTCTCGAGAATAATGTAATAAATGTTGAGCCTGATAAATGCTTTTCGTCAGGTCGCGATGAAAGGTCAAGTTAGATGAGCCATACGTCATGTAGAAGAAAGAATTGAACAATGGGTCTATGAACTGGGTGGATAGTTGCATGAATCGAGGTAGGTCGACTTTCAGAGCACTGTTTATATATTCATATTCTTGTGTTGCTTGCTCGAAATCTTGTTCTAACTGGAAGTCTTCAAGTTTAAGCAGTTCCGATCAAGGGGAACTTTAGGTACAACACACCTTGAAGAGATTCTTCTCATCATTCAAAGATTTCTCCTTCTTGTCCCTCAACTTCGTCAGAGAGTTATTGAACCGGTCGTAATCAACAAGCTGTGAACGATCAATGTCATGAATGCCAAGGGCGCCGAGCCAGCTTACTTTGTGGTCTCTCTTCGTCATCGTCTTCCGAATGATTTTGAGCGTACCTTGCAATTCCTTCAACGGCGCAAGAATTCTCGACTCAATCAGTTCTAATTCTGGGGTTACCAGTGTTTTCAACTCCTCCATCGCGGCCTGATACTTTGCGACATTGCGAACAGTTTGCTCAGAGTTGGGATGTTTGCCAATCAAATCATATTCGCCAGACAACGGAGTGAGGATGGCAGTAAAATGAGTACCGTAGCCCGCTCCAGCCGTGAAGAGAGCTTATCATGATGGGTCACAACGAGATCGGAGGGGACAAAAGATATGAGTACAGGGAATATATATCAGAAAAGTAGACGCACATCTAACGGCATCTGTGAACGCCTTCACATCCTTCTGCAACTTCTCTGCACCTGTCTCCAAGCTAGTGAAGATACGATTGTACTCGTCAAATTCAGGATCGTTGGACTCTAATCACCAATATGATAAACGTAACAGTAATAATTGTTAACATATATATGAAGTCCGGTCATATACTCTAGACTCACTCTTTGCCAGACCGATTCTGCTCGTCACTGCAAATGGTGTCCTGCGAATAACGACGGTTGTGAACCTCCTTTATCGAGAAGTTCCTAGTTCTTACCGTTTAATAGCTTTAGTAAGGCCCTTCATAACTCAAGGTCTGGTGTTGGTTGCTGTAACCCCCTACTGTGAAACGGAAGGACTTATGATGAGACAGGAAGGGCTGTGATATCAAGATTCACACGGATGCTGACAAGCGCGAGGAGATCAGTTACACGACTCGGAGTTAATTATGACTCCATATATTTTTGGCTTCACTACTCTCCATCACTTTCGACCACGATGCCCATACAGCAGCCCTCTAATCAAATTAAGTAAGCTCCTCATTATGTCAAGCAGAGAGCCAGGAATCTGAGCCTTGTTGAAGACTAACCAACGTCTCTATCGTGCGATTAAAGAAAGGTGGAAAGCGTTTCGAGGTGATCAACCTCTAGGCCTTGCCAGGTAACATCTCTCTGATCGCGTCGTGATCTAGATCGCTTGCTATAAGAACAAAGTCCAAGAGTGGAGGACAGGAGTGCAAGTATAGCCTCACAGCGCGTGGAACCTTCTGATTGATGCCCTTACAGTGAAACAAATCTAGACGACGTACTACAAATCAGCAATGTCTTTGTCAACGTCTCGAAGGGAGAACTTGCAAAGAGCGGAGATCTCCAGAAGGCCTTTGGCACTGTTGATGTTGCAGAGGTCGTTAAAGAGGTCTTTCATGATTAACATGACTTCATGAGCGTTCGCTGATCAATAATAGGTTTTGAAGAAGGGAGAAGTTCAAGTCGGAGAGAAGGAACGAGATCATGATCTTTCTTCTCTTAGAAAAGAGATCGCAACACTTGTAGCAGAGAAATGTGTCGATCCTGTGACGCAACGCCCATACCCTGTCGGCATGATAGAAAAAGCAATGGCAGAAGCTGGATTCAGTGTAAAGCAGAACAAGACAGCCAAAAGTCAGGTTGGATCATTCGTCATTACAAAGTAGCCTAACCATCGCTCATCTGAATTTTGTTAAGGTGTCTGAATGTATCAAGCTACTACAATCTGATTCCAACCTTCCAATACAACGTGCAAAAATGCGTGTGCGAGTAACGATGCCGACTGCTGACAGCAAACGTATTCGCGAGAGGATTATCGAGGGCGCGGAGAAGGTCGAAGATGACGAGACTGGGCAGGAGGAGTGGGAGGTTGTATGTTCGGATAAACAATCGACTTTTTTCGCTACTGAAATTCTTATTTTCAGGTCATGTTGATTGACCCCAGTCAATTCCGAGTCATAAACGAAGTACTGCAAAAGGAGTGCAAAGGTCGCGGGCGGATCGAAACAATGACCTTTTCTGCAACAGCAAATACGTAAACCCTTCTTGAATATATGTGGTACATGGTGTTGTAATGTAGATAATCTGTTGTACAACCATCGTGATTAAGTTTCCAGTCATTTACTTGTGAGGGCGTCAAATATAGTTGGTGAAAAATCATGACCCCTGGTCAAGGTCGCTGAGGATTATAGGTTTGACTAGACGGTTCCAATTCTCATCCCATGTTCCCCATCTCCATTCCTGATTCCCGATATCTAATGCCTGACGCATATGCTCGTGTGGAGGTGCGGAGTGACGCTTAGAAGTGCGAAAAAGCGAAGCACGAAGATCATTGAGATGCCGTGTCTCAGGGAAGCCACTTAACAGATACTGTGAAATGCTTCAGTTTGGGTTGTTGATATACAAAAAAATATCCTATACCTCCAGCTGCTCCGCCAATTGGGAGGAGGTCTTGAAAACGCGACCATTTAAGCCATCTTTGACCAGTTCATGTATGCTGCCATCAAGAATGAGCTATCCAACATTGAATCACTGGATGATCAGATTGTACCATGCAAAATCCAGAGCACAAACTGGCAGGCCGCATCCAAACATGTCAACAACCTTCATTGGAAGGTCCAGCGCAGAAGAGCTGGAATGCAAACTGACACCCAGATCTGCCGAACCTGAGACAAGATATTTGAATCCACTGCAAATGCGGTGTGAACCCACAATACCTAGTAACGTTGGATAGTCCTCTGCTTCCAACCAAAGGCTGACACATCTGACCCACTCCCATTGCTCCTGAAGTTCGGCCACATCATTCATATACTTCTCACGGAGCGGGCCTTTGCCAGTGATGATAACAAGAAGTTTTGGCAAACTACCCATCCGGCTTTTTTCTTCATTTGTGTCTCCAATCCGCCCGCATCTGCCCGATAACTCCCTCGCCCGCATCTCGTAGACCTGCATTGCTTCCAGCAAGATACTGAAATCCTCGTCGGGTGTCCAGGACGTGCTGGTCACAAGAAGTGCAGGCCTATCGGGTCGCCGAGTTGGTAATTGCACTTCTGGATACAGTGCTGTAGCTGAAAGTGGTGGAATAGTAGGAGAGATCTTGGCACGATATTCTATACTATTGCGACGGGCGGCAGACTCCGCATTGGAAGAAACAGCTGGTGTAGAATGACGATCAGGAACAGTATGCGTGAAAGGCGTGGAGTAAGGTATTGAAGATTCTGGAAGAAAGTCGTGCAGGGAGGCCTGAAGGGTCAAAGATGGCTTGAGCCGGACAAATAACTGACAAAATATGTGTTAAAAATTAGAGAGGTGCTTCAAACCTGATCGCGTACTTCGTGGATCTCCTGTGACGACGAACGGTGGAAATGATGAGGAGGCCGATCATGCAATACCAATTTATACCCCCTGATTGGTGCACTTCGTCACATAAATTCAAGGGTAGAGAAGCGTACATACTGAAGGCTCCACTTTTGCTCTAGAAAATCTCTCATAGCGTTAGTCACGAATAGATGCGCGAAGGCTGTCCTTCCAAACGTCGCTTCAAACCTTTTGAAAATTTAGACTGGAAAAGGGGGTGTGAAATTCCGCACCATGTTGCAATCTTGACGAAAGGATGTTCGTTGCCAAGTCTCAACGCTAAAATGCTGTAACCCAGATTATGCCAGTCAATGATGACTTTGCTTCCTGTCATCTTCCCAACTAGCCATATGACAGCGAGAGTGGGAATAGTAGGAGGATTCTGTTATTTAGATGAGTTAGAGAATGCCACAACGTGAGACATGCAACGGGTGACGGACTTGGACAATAATGAACTCTGGGGACTGGCCTAGCTGTACGAGCAGTACAAAAAGTAACGAGCATACCTGGTGAAGGACCTTGATAGGACCATACAGGATGAAAGGCAACATCGACCCCCAAAATTTGGGTAACTCAGAAAGGTGACGTATTTGCACCTTACTCTGGCGTTCCAACGATGGTATCGGCTTGGAACCTGGTAAACGCGCTCAAAAATGGTCATAGTAGGCCAATAACAACAAACACACCTCCATACCCGATGATATATGTTAAAAAGCCATTTGCCGCGAAACTCTGAGCATGGTACATCATTCGCGGGCTGCGACCTATGTCGCCGAGTACAACGATTGCGACAGTCCGAAGGGCAAGTCCTCTATGCGAAAACGACCAAAGACACCATATGAACCATGAGGAAACGAGTATGATAACGACATTGGGCAAAGAGGCCACAGTTTCCAGTATCGACTTGTGGGGCATTGATCAAGACTCGTACACGTGATGTCATTTGCTTTTTACTCATCATCTCCTCCCCTTTTCAGACGACAAAAATGTTGCCCTCAGTTGCATCTTCTTCTACAATGCGTATAACGAGGCTTACACAACAGAGGTTTACACAACACTTTCAACCTAGGCTCACTGTCTCTGGTGTACTGTTGCGGTCCACTGCCTCTTACCCCCTTGTCCGGCATGCTTCAATTTTTGCTAATGCATCTAGACATACACTTCGACAATCTCCGCGACGTCCCGACGAGCACCCTCCTATGAGTAAGTATTTTTATAATGATCTGTGTCATATTCCGATGAAAAATTACGCTCAGCACGATCCATGTTTATTCAGACCGAAACTACACCCAACGACGATTCTTTGAAGTTCATTCCGGGAGTGCCTGTCATGGAAGAAGGTACAGCGGAATTTCTCGACACCCGTTCAGCATTGGCTTCTCCTCTTGCGATCCGACTCATGGGTGTCGAGGGCGTCACTGGTGTATTTTACGGCCCTGATTTTGTTACTGTCTCCAAAGACTCTGAAGTGACTTGGGCTGTCATCAAGCCAGAAATCTACTCTTTATTGATGGAGTACTTCTCTTCTGGGCAGCCTCTATTCCGAAGTGACGAGGATAGGGAGAATGCTGGTCCTCAAGACACACGAATATTAGATACGGATTCTGAAACAGTCGCAATGATCAAAGAACTGCTGGAGACGCGGGTGCGGCCTGCAATTATGGAGGACGGAGGAGATATTGAATATCGAGGTTTTGATGAAAGCGATGGCATGGTCCGTGTTAAACTAAAGGGCAGCTGCCGAGGTTGTTCTTCCAGTACTGTCACGCTCAAGTCGGGAATTGAACGGATGATGATGCATTATATCCCTGAAGTTAAAGGCGTAGAGCAGGTTAGTGTTGAAATATTTCAAGTCACCCTTCCTCAGCTTTTGCCTTGGTTTCCCTCAGATTATGGATCAGGAGGAAGAGATTGCTCTAGAGGAGTTTCAAAAACTGGAAAACAAGCTTGCTGGCAAGACACAAAAGGACTCTAGGTAAGCGACTCATTTTTTCAAGTCATTTCAGAAGTGACGTCTTTGTGAACAGTATGGCCCAGTACATGTCTGTTTAACTTTACAACTCTTCTTTGTTCTCTCCGCGGTGATTATCTACCTTGAGGCCACATGACAGCTTTTTTTTACTACAATTCTGGTCAAATGACTTATCTGCTGCCTTCTTTATGCCACGCTTGTATCACGTTTTCTAGTCTGCGGTGGGGTCATTAGCCATTGAGCTTCATCTGTTTTGTCTCACACATAAGATGCCTTCGAGCCCTCCCAAGTGCGCCAGCAGACATACAAATTTTTTTGGCAACATATTGTTTGACATTGACACGCAGCCTGAGAAAGGGTTTCGCGACCCGAAACATATTTTTCCAGAGTAGTTGATTATGTAATTGTCGCAGTTGGCGCCTGCTCTCAGGCTTTTACTATTAGAGCTAGCGTTTTCCAGGACCAGAACTTGCAAGCTCTTCTACCCCACACTCTGAGAGAAATTTCTGAGCTGGCATAAATCCAAAGTGCACTTGTCCTTGATCTCTTTCGCTGGCCAACATGGTGATCTTACCGGATTGTGGATGTGTTATAACTCGCTAAACAGCCATATAGGTCTATGTAAATAGCAAGAAGTTTGCTTGGTGAATATACTCTAGCCTTCCGCCCCCATTACAACTTACCAAAATTCTCTTCTAGTGAATCTTGTATCAAAGGACACCGTTCCTCGTCATGTCATCATAACGATCGTCCTCTATTTGAGATCAAGAAGAAAGGCCGTCCAGTCTCACAGTGCGAGAAGTGCCGTGAATTACGCCAATCCAAACGAGTCCATTCAAAGTGTACATGCAATGAAAGCGATACTGCCTCGAAAGGCGAATATTCCAAGGCAGCTCTTGGAATTAAACGTATGTTATCACCCTCTCGACATCCATACGTCTGATTCGGCTAATGCGTCAATTCTCATCTTCATAAACAGCCAAAAGATTTGTTCCCATCATTCCAGCACTCCCAAACGGTCTCCAAGATGTTCTGCAGACTTCCCAGATGGCTGGCTCACTTGCCGATGTGCGGCAACGAGGTTGGTTTCTGCCATTGCACATAGCAAATATGTCTCATTGGGAATAACTAACAACCAGTCGATACACTTCTGAACCCTTGCAAATGCAAGAGTGTATGGCATTGCGAGTGCAGATCCTCAGGTCAATTCCTTCTACAAGAAGAGTCAAGGCCAGACAGAGGGTTTGATGCACTTGTTCGCGCTGCTACAATATCTGAAAATTCGCCCGTTATGCCTGCAACTCATGTCACTCCATCAAAACCTTCGAAACGAATATCGTCCCGCCCGTCTAGTCCAAGCAATGGCGATAACAGCGCACCCAACAAACGAACGAAGCATTTCAAACTGGCATCACTTTCCCCTGGTCCAGACCTGGCTCCTATCTTCCTCGATACACTTTCATCATCATCCGAAGGTCCTTGGCGCTTGCCAACTTTTGAGATGCTGCCGCCGATGAGTACAGTGAAGTCTCTTGCTGGTTCTGGATGTACATGTGGTTTCCAATGTGCTTGCCCAGGATGTATTGAGCATCGCGGGCGAGAACATGCTTCCCCCGCGCGCAAGGACTGTGCTGATGGGTGCGGCACTTGCGTAGATTACGCGTTCGGCATTGGGATACCCAGTGCCTCAAATGATGCATCCACTTCCGATATTCTTGATCGTTTCTTCGCTCGGGCCGCGGCTCTTCCTGTTCCGCCGACCAATCGCAAAACAGGCGTTGGGACTAGCTTAGACCCCGTGGATGTGACAGTATATCCCGAGGTAGTTCTCAATGATAGCGACTGCGCAGCTGCCTTTGGGCTGGTCACCATTCCAAAATTGGAGTGTTGTGGTGGTATCTGTGGTTGTCCAGAAGGGACATGCGGGTGCGGGAAGGCTTGTAACGGTTGTTGTAAAGAACACGAAGACCAGCCCTCATCTGAATTAAGACAGCAATCAACTCAATCTCAAGACATTGCTGTGGTAGCTGCCGATACTGTTGAACCAGCGCCATCTGCAATTCCTCTAGACAATTGCTGTGGAAACAAGGGTGTTTTGGTGGCGCAATGATTTCTCTTTCATTTTAATTATGGAAGGACATGCTGTATATTTATAGTTAGGAATACAAAGCTAATTATGCGACGGATTTAGAGCTATTGTGGTATCGCACATCGATGGCTACCGAGAAAATAACCCATTGAGAATATATATCGTTGAAATCAGTACAATTGTCTATAGCATGCTCGCCGTTATAGTACATAAAAAAGTGACAAATTTGTTTTTCCCGAGACCGAGAAGAGTCTACACCCTGTGGTAATGTCGTCACATAAAGCAAAAAGGAGTTACACGAAGAGGAATTCTTACGTGTCATCTGAATAGACATCACGTCAGAATCAGTGCTGTATGAAGAAAATTTACTATACCGTCGTAATGGAATCGCGTCTAATAACGAACATCAAGTACGAAGGAAATATCCTTGCCATAATTTGGCTCACCTTCTTAGGGTTGTCAGGCGCATTGCGAACGTAACGATCGTTGTCAATAGGGCTTGATCAACAAGACATCAACTTGAGCAACAAAACGCCCAGCCTAGAAATGTACCGTTCTTTTTTCTTGGGCGAGAGATGATAATCAAAACATTCAATGGCATATACGGAAATGAAGGTACCTTGCATGACGCGAGCATACTCTGAATTGTTACGCAGACCGCGACGACGCTGAGTACAGGTGACCACTCGTTCCCAAGGATGGAAGCACATATCTGGAATTTGACTTCTCGGTTCACATGGGGGCGAATGCATCATTAGGGTGTACTGACATGGCCATTAGAGTACACATGCTTATGGCGCGTGAGCAAAAGCTTGAAGGCATATTAGAAATGGCCTACGGGATGGACAGGCGATGTATGACCATCTACCACGACAAACTGGACTGCAGGTGAAGAAATTGGGTAATTGGAATCAAACCTGAACTGTAAGGTATATTTCTCGTCCTGAAGACACTCAATCTACCGTAACCAAGTGGGCACAATACAATGGCTCACCTGATAGAGCGACTCGCCCATGACCTCTATCGTAAACCACCAGGTCTCAAAATCATCGGCCTTGACAAGCGTAATGCCTACAAGTCAGTAGTTAGTATAGTCCATGATATCGGGGAGAGACGAGGGATCTAGAACAACGGTGAGCACGACAGGGCTTACTCTAATGGACTCACCAACTGGGCATCCCTCGTTTCGGATCTCGGTCAATTCCTTGCCGAGACGCCTCGCAGAGATGGAGGCCATAGCTCAAGAAGGAGTTGAGAAGAGTCTCCAAAATACGTGTGAGCAAGAGTCCTTCCGTAGTCAGTGATCGCCAATCGGAGACATTGCCCAAGCACGTGTAAACAAGGATATTGGCTCCTATAAAATCCAGCTTTTTTTTCTTTTTTCTTTTAATGTCATGTCTCCCTGCCATAGAGTCACTTGCTATCCCGCATTACATTCAGGGATATACAGGCGCTCGTGGGGATACAGATTATCGTAAGGTCCTACCTCGTCACGCCTGGAAGGTGTGGTCACCATTTTCTTGGAGCACCGCCAAATGTGGCCTGGCACGATACATTATTACTAGTTTAATCGAGAGTCGATACAAATTCAATCATAACTATAAAGCACATTGACATTTACTTTGTTAAGCTGTTTTTTCGGCATTGTCAGCGATTCGTGCGTCTTCAACTCTTCGTTGTCTATCCAGATTGATATCATCCAGTATCTTCTTGGCACCCAGGTCGCTCAGCGTCCTTGCAAGGGTGCTTCCAACCTCTTCCGCCTCTTTTGCACTTGTCACTCTCGTTTGGATGGTGTGCTCAACGTGAAGATCGCCAGCAAGTGCCGTCACACATCCGGTTAGAGTCAAAGTACCAGCTTTCTGATCTCTGGCTTCCACATCCAACTTGCTTGACACTCCAATCGGCACGCTACATCCCCCCTCTAGCATACGCAGACACGCGCGCTCAGCCAAGCACATCCATTCAGTCTCCCAATGGGTCAACTTTTGGCAAAGTGCAAGTGCCTCGACATCATCGTTACGAACCTCTACGGCAAGGGCGCCTTGGGAAACGGCGTGGTAAAGGGTTGGAGGTTGGAGATCAGCGGTGATCCGGTCACCCATCCCGAGACGGACAAGACCTGCTTTAGCAAGTATCAAAGCAGCGTATGGTCCATGGGGGGCATCCAGTTTGGCGAGGCGAGTGTTTCTATAGTTGGCCTCAGCTCTATGATGCGAGAGAGTAAGGTCATACATACAAATTTCCCCGCTTTCGGCTATTGCATCAGTCGATATGAAAGATGTCAAAAAACCGAACAACTCACCACATCGAGGAATGTGAGAGACGGAAAATTCCTTTTCAACTGTGCGACCCGACGGACACTGCTTGTCCCAACTACACTTCCTTCCGGTAATTCTTGAAGGCTCTTCCATGGTTTTCCGCTCTTTACAACAAGGCTGTCCACCGGATCCTCTCTTTCCAAGATCGCGCCAATACAGCAGCCTTCTGGCAGTGTAGTTGGAACATCTTTTAAAGAATGGACGACCATATCGACCCCACGTTCCTTCAGCACAACCTCCAACTCCTTAGTCCAAAGGGCCTTCCCTCCAAGAAGATAGAGCGCCTGAGATTGGTTGTTATCGCCAGACGTTGTCATAAAAGAAGTTGAGAACGTAGGACTTCTATGAGAAACGCCGTCATCGCTAAGGGGAGGATAGATTTCCTGAAGAGATGCTAGCACGATATTGGTCTGGATCTGTGCTAGTTGTGAGGCTCTTGAAGCGAGAACAAAATTTCTCGACGATTCGATTGCTGATGGTTGCGCGGACGACATGACAAGTCGTGGAAGAGCGAGGAATGTAGTAAGTACTTGCGAATGACCCGGAGACTTTTTATGATCGAACTTGCCGAATGCAGGATTTTGATCGAGGCTCGGCAGACAGCTTTCAGTCATCTTCACAAGTATTTCGATACGAAGGAGTACTTACTTGTAAGTACTCAGCGCTCAACACTCAGTAACAACTCTCATCTTTGCCCCATGCAGGTAGAATTCATGATGCCAAGAAGTCATTACGTTGGGTGTTTTCCATTATTGTATAGACAATAGGAATGAAACGAAGTTCATTGTCTATTCTTTTGAGCCCTCACTTTCTCTCTGTGGTCTGCTTTCTCGCGACACTCACGACTCACTCTCTTGCTCTTTCCTCTTGACGAGGCGTACGTTCTTTTCTCAGCGACTCAGACTTTCAAATTAGTTTATCTTGACCAACGGCCGAACCATGTTATCATTCGTGATTATGTTCATATCTGTATTTGGGGCGAAACAGTGCGGTGCAGCCCCCGTTCTTTCTGCCGTCTTACGTCGCGCTGGCGCAGATCCCTTTGTACTTCCTATTCCGACGGATGGGCCAGGTACGTAGCGTATTGGAGCGTTTTTAGAAAATCAAAGTTGATAGATAGTGTCTCTTCCAACAAAACAGGACCAACTTTCGACGACACTGCAACAAGAGCAGCAATTTCTGCTCAGATCAGAAGTGCTGCGTCTCACAACACATGTTTTGACGTTTCAGACTTTCGTGCTGGTGATTTCAGATTCAATCTTGTTCCAATCGCCTTAAAGCCATGCGAAACTAGTGTAGATGGGCAGAAGTTTGATCTCATTACCAAGGTAGAACCATTCGTTTTTCAACCATTCATCGTACAGCTGACTTACGCGAATAGGGTGAACACAACGACATTGAAGATGGAAGTCGAACTCTGATTGTGTCAAGCCAGCAGTTAACTTGTGTCGACAGGCGTAGTAACATAAATGATCGTACTCGTCCTGGTCTTTTCGCTTGCGGTAACTCAGAGGTCTATCCCCGCAAATTACCCCTCTGGCTGATTCCTTATTACCAGGAGGACGTGCTGCAGGAGATGGCGGAACGACCGCTGATCAACAGTACTTCTTCAACTCTACCGTAAACATATCGAGAGGCATCGGCTTCCCTCTCGTAAGAGATGCTGTCAACGACGGCGTTGGACCAGGAAACCAATGCCTAACACTAAACTCTGATGGGTTCCTCAGTAACGCTCCCTGCGCACCACCGTTCTTCACGCCCGAGCAGACATGGATCATTGGTGCCAACGGTTCCATCACGCTTCCAGCTGCAGTCTCTGGTGTTCCGGCCTCGATCGCTTCCACATCAACTTCTATCGTCTCTAACCCCTCTATCTCGGCCAACAGCGCTACAGCTTCATCTAATCAATGCCCAGCCACCCTCAACCCAACCCAACCTCCTCCTCCTACGAGTGTGGCAACGATCACAACTACATCTTCCAACACGTCAAAGACATTGGTACCTACGTCCTCTTCGACCCCGGAAAAATTCGTTCTCCCTGTTCCAACAGACGGACCTGGTGGGTTAAATCACTAAAAACCTCCCTTGGGTGGAACTGGGCGGAGTAAGCTGAGTCTCTGCTACAGGTCCTACATTCGATGCAACTGCGACCCGAGCTGCCACTAGTGTACAAATCAGGAGCGCGGCATCGCCTGATATCTGCCTGGACGTATCCGACTTTTGCGCTGGTGATTTCCGCTTCAACCTCGTACCCATTGCTCTCAAAAAATGCGATTCGTCTGTCGATGGCCAGAGATTTGATTTAATCACAAAGGTATGTTTCAAAGAAACGTAGAGAATCGACGATGACCATGTTCCAATTAGGGAGTACACAACGACGTTCCGGATGGCAGCCGTACGCTGATTGTGTCGAGCCAGCAGTTTACCTGCATCGACAGGCTGAAAAACAAGAATGACCCCAGGAGACCTGGTCTTTTTGCTTGTGGTTTGTATTCTCATTCTCATTTTCTCCTTTTCAATTGACCTTTGAACCGTAGGTGGACGTGCTGCGGGAGATGGCGGGACTCAATCTGATGAACAATTCTTCTTCAACTCAACTGCAAATTTCTCGGATGGGATTGGCTTCCCCTATGTCACCAACGCCGCCAATAGCGGAGTCGGGCCTGGCAACCAGTGCTTGTCCTTCGACACAGATGGATTTGCGAGTAATACTCCTTGTTCACCCCCTTTGTTCACCCCTGAGCAGACATGGATGTTGGGTTAATCTGATGTTAGACATTTTAAGGTGTGCTCAAAAACTCATTGTAAAAGAAACTTCTCTTGCATTATAATACATAATATTCTACAAATTCACAGTACAAGATGAGTGGAGAGAGACATTGGAAAGGTACACAAAGAGACAACTTTGAACGGAGATGAGAGTGATGAGAAAATATCTGAGGTCATAGCACGAAAGATAAGATCATAAGATTAAGGTTCGAGGAACTCCATATGCATATCTGCAAAGGCAGCACCCTCCACACCCATGATGCCGAGTTCAGTGACCACGACAGCAGTACGCCGATAGAGAGCTTCAAGTAAAGGAATCGCTGGTCGCCCTTGTGATCCTGTATCGTGTGTTTTTAGAACCAATCCAAAGACGAAAGCGAAAAAAAAACCAGCTTACTGAGAATAGCCTGATTTAATTCATTCGCAAGTGCTACCTTTGCAGAGCAGCCAACCACTTCTGCTACGACGCCTCCCGCACTCACCGGATCCTCCCAGGCTACAACAGCAAAGGTACGCTTGAAGATTTGCCTAACCTCTGCGCGCGCATCATCTTTGTATGCATTCGACAGCGTTTGACCATATGTAATAGCCTCGTTGAGAGCCGACTCGTACTGCGAAAGCGTGCTTCCCAGCATCCCCACAGCATCTGAAGCTGTGACAGAGCTACGACGTCGTGGAAGGTGAGCAGAGACCGTAGAGCTGTTAAAGCCATTGGTAGTTGTGGAGAGGGGAGACTCGACGATTCCTTCGTCGTCAACGTCCATGCCATCTGTATAAACACCGTCCATGTCTTCGACAACACCTTCATCATGGCTGGTAGCTGTAGTCGCCCCTGCCACTGTTTTAGGATCAGCAGTTCTCATCTTCTTCTTCAGCTCTGCTGCTTCCAATATTAACTCCACAAACTTTTGACAACGAAGTTTGAAGAACATAAAACCTTCCTCAGCTTGAAGGACAGTGGGATAATACGTCTTCGTATCCGCGATAGCTGTGTTAATGTCACCTGCAATAACCGCGTTGATAATCTTTATTCGTCGTTCCAACTCTCCATCTCCCTCGTTATCCTGCGGTGCACTCATATCTACATCGTTATCCTCCCGAACCAGAGTCGTCGCAGCATTTAGGGGTTGTGGTACTTGTGTTTCGGTTTTTCGCTGCTTTGAAAAAGCTGTAACTGTCTTGACATATCCGTGATGTTCCAGATACGAGGACACAAGCTTGTTGATCACTTCTCTAGTCTGTTCATTCGAGAGCGTTCCCTTTACGTCAGGCAGAGGGGCGCTTGAGTTGACACCGCAGACTCTCAATAAGGAGGCATCAGGCTGTCTCTGGAGTATTTTGGACCAAACGCTATTGCGTTGTTGCAGCACGTGTAAGTCGATGTCAAATTTGAATGGCTCGTGGCCGAAGTTGACCCGAACCGCTTCACCAGTATGGCGCATGCCGATGGACGGATAGAGGTCTCCACTCTTGCCGATGTTGTCAAAAACAGGACCTGATCGGGAGAGCAACCCTCAATGCTTGAGATCAACTGTTCTGAAGGGGAAAACTTACCGATAAGGACCCCGTTTCTCGTAAAAAACGCTCTGTGAGTTGTAAAGTCGACACCACATCCAATGATATCTCCGGCTGAAACGATATAAGGGTACGTTCTTCTTTTGAACAAGGAACATTGCTTACTGCCAAAAGTCGGGCCGTACTTTGTACCGTTTTTCTCCGCCGCAAACGAACAGCCGTCATCACCATGATATCCCCAGGAGTTTTGTTCCCATCCGGGAAGACGGGACAATTTGACATCAGATCCAGCAAATCTACAACAATGAACTAAGCCAACTGGAGACAAAGAAGACATGCCACAAACCCGATGCTTATGTGACTGTAAATGGTTAAATCAGCGAAAAGCCTCGTCAAGAAGCCAAGACATACCCCTTCTGCCCCTTGCATATAATTTCCGTTTCATAATAATATATTCCACAGGCGGGGGGAATAGGTTGAACGGTTCTCGCAGCAGCAGCATCCTTTTCACCGCTGCAGGATGCACCTTGCAAGGCAATGTTATTAATGATATTTCAAGCAGCGCGAGAGAAAAATGTACCGTGATAAGTTAGATCTCTGCCGTCTGCAGAGACACTCAGAAAAGCATGGCGGCATTGATCACTCCATCGTGTCGGAAGCCTCAAGATCCGATTCTGTGAAAGTGTGGGTAGGGGAGTTGAGGGAAACTCCCGCGGAGGACTAACGTTGCTCTCTTCATCGGAGTCCAGCATGGGAGATGAAGAGTGAAACTCGCGTGTTGGTAGAACAACTTTGCGACTTGGAGGAAGAGACGGTGGCGCATCTGTGTGAAGCATATGCCTCAAGGCTGAATAGTCAAGATAACTTGGCCTCGGAAATGCAACAGGGGTGTGTTGAGATGGTGAAGCCGTGTAGCTTGAAATGGGCCTAGACGCACTGGTTCCTCTTACAGTAGTGCTTGTCCGACATGGACGCGATGGTGAAGTCGAGGGTACACACGTCGCATCAGCACTGTGCGAGACCTCGCCACCGGCGCGAATGACCCGTGGTTCGTACGCCGGTGGACTTCGAAAGGAGCCGCGACCTGGCGCACTGCCCACAGTCATAGCTCGTGCCGTTGAACGTGTCGCGGGCGTGGCAGCACTGCTGCTGCTTCCACGGCTTCCATATGAAACACCCAGACCCCTATGATCATCGACCGTGCTCGAACGCTGTGGGGTATGCTGACTGGGAATTCGTGGGTGAGAAGGCGGAGCGAAAGGAAAGGGGATCGCATTCTCGATGTTTCGAGTGAGAGACGAGGAGCCCCTTGAGCCGCTGGGTATGCTTGCCGACCTGGTAGGTCTGGACATTGTGCTTGTTTGGAGCCCAGACGATGCGGGAGGACAGAAGGCGTGCTGAGGGACGGCCTTGAGAGAATGGGGAGAACAAGAATGATGCCAGACACGGCCTACTTAATCATTACCCGTCACGACCTGTCACACTTACGCGTTCACTCTTCTCATTATCGCCATGGTGTGTGCCATCTCTCTCAGACTACAGTCCTTCTCACTGCTTCTAGGAGCCATCCTACAGAATAGTCCCCGCCAACGCGAACAAGTCCGCCTCTATTCAGGATACCGCCAACAGCCTCGGCCTACACGACACCCTTCGGTATGGTCCTCGGAGCCTTGCTGCTGAGGTGCAGACAGAGGGCAGTCTCAAGAATCGTTTGGAGAATGTACGCGCATCTGTTATTCGAGACCGTTGATTTTCGCCGACTCCTTGCAGTGGGAAGAAACGCAAGATAACACTCGCCTGACCCTCCAAAGAAACATCTATGGCATGCATGCCCCGATGCGGCTGCTCATGGAGCGCAAGATCGTGGCGCAGGGAACGGTGAGTGGCCTTTATCCCCATATACAGACGCACCCAATCCATCGCCTAGAACCCATTTACCACTGCCATGTCTCCGTCAAACCTCCACTTGGACATCTTGATGGGTCGTGACAATGTCCTTGAGCCCGCGGATATCTTTTTGGGTGAGTGTCCTACAGCATTTTTCAATTCGTTTTGAGGCTCATAGATGATCTAGGAATGGAGAAAGGGCTCTCATTAGACATTCACGAGGAACTAAGAAAGAGGAACATGTAAACTACTCTCCTAATATATACCAAGTCAGCCAGATTCCTTGGCCTTGACGTCTTCGTAATTCTTTGAATGCTGCGTATTACTCGTATTGCGCAGTTACACCGCCTTCGAACTGTTTCACTGGATTGTACAATGTACAACATTTCGTCTTTTCAGTGGCGTGTACTTCAAGTTCATCACTCAAAATTTGAATTCATGTATTGTCTTTGTTGGTATAGTTTCCATAAAGATCCACATTATTCAATAAATCCACAGAGCCATCCAAAACCTGACGGTCACCATGGAGATGACATCCAAGACACATTCTCCGCGCGATAAACGCCCTGTTCAACAACAGATCTGGCGCTGACCACGCAACCCTCCAAAAGCGGAATACCTGCATATGCATACGAGCCACATATCCAGATCCCAGTTCCTTGCACATTCGCCAGCCTGCCGGCACCCTGCAACTCTCCCAACCGTGCCAGCCCCTGGCTGGCACACTGCCACCATTTCCGTCCTTCCTCTTGGTACAGACCTTTCAATGCCTCCTTTGATTCCATCGATAAAACTGCTCGCTCCAACCTCGCGATGCTAAGAATACTGTCCTCCTTTGGTGCAATTAGCGGGTTAGTAGTTTGGAAGACCGGGGGTAAATGTGTTGGGTATCCTCTTGGTCGGCGCAGCACATGTGTGGCCATTGTATACGATGGTGGCACAGTCATCGCGCTCCAATCAAACGTACTCTTTTCTTGATCTGTCACGGCGCCCTGGTCGAGACATATAAGATTCAAGTCGCGTTGATCTCTCGGGTTATCGGGGAGCAACGTCGGGTCAGTGTGATTGATAACGATAGTCGAGCAATATTTGAATTTCTCGAGGCATTGCAGTTGGGCACCAACAGCTTGGCGCTTTGAGCTCGTACGAGGTAGAGCATCATGGTAGGATTTTAACAATGGTACAGCTCGTGTTGCCTGCGTCGCGAATATGATGTGATGAAATCCATTGTGAACCTCGGGACCCTCGGGTGTGTCGCATTTTATAGTGCTTCGGTTGATATCATTAGGATCGGGAGATATTGAGATAATCGTTGAAGTCAAATGGATATTTTGTGCGGTAGCCGTTAACCTTGCCACAACTTCGCGCACTCCGTGTATCACGACATAATGGTTGGTGCCCAATGTTAACCAGATATAATCTACAAGCAAGTCATCAAAAAGGATGAGATAGTTCAAGTAGTCAGACGTACCAAGAAATTCTTCGACAGGGTGTCGTAACACATCCTCCTCGGGAGCCGTACACACTGCAGAGAAGAGCGGAAGCAAAACAGATTGGGTATAATCTTTCCACGCCAAATCTATTCCGATCCACCTCGAAAATATATTTGTCGGTATGGTCCACTTTGCCCATTCCTCGAAAGTCATTTTGTGGACTATTTCCGACCGCCAGAAGGGTAAAGAATACCAGAGCATTCGCACATAACACACCACAATATACAGCGTCAAGAGCACAAACAAACCAACGGTCCATACTCTCGTGAATGCACGGGTAAGGAAACCCTTCCCCTTGCTTAGATAGTACGGCTCATCCAGAATCGATGGCATGCTGAGTCCTGCACAACCAGACGACCCATTGTAGATCATAGTCGCATTGATTTGCCGTTTCCGAGTGGACGAAGGCGGACTAAGCAACGAAAACGAGTACGTGAAATTTGCTTCGCGAAAGGCAACTCCCAGGCGGGTGTACAATGCCATGAGCTGAGGATAATATCCTGTCCAGGTTCAGCAAGAGTGCCTTACCTGGGTAAGATAATGAGCATCACCTCCTTGGAAAGACCTCATGGGCACATCTACCCTCCATGCATCCTCGACAGCCTCGGACTCCGAAGTAGGCAACGATACGGACGAGGAGTCCATTCCAAGCATGGGCGCCTAGCTACCATATGCTTTCAATGCCACCACAGATGGACGAAGCTCGACGCACCTTCTCGAATAAGTGTACTTCGAATTCGACATCGGAATCCTGAGAAACAGGCCTGTTCAGCAAGTAGGTGGCCGTCAGACCTGCCAAACCACTGCCAACGACTGCGACTTTGACTTGACGGGTCATGAAACCTCTCGAAGGGTCTTCACGGTTGACTGGCCCGTTACTTAAGGGGTGAAAGAGCTGAGAAGGTTAATTGATAATAGGCCGGCTTCTGGAAGGTACTTAACAGCTGGAGCCTGAAGTTTTCTGCTAGCGTCAATCACCATTCCAGAAGTATAAGTAACTGACGTGCCTTTCCTCATCTGTCGTTCACAAGGCAAAATTTTGTTGCTTATGTAGCTGCTGTAAGAGAAAACATTGATCGCGCATCACGATCGTCGATAATTTGTGGTCATCGATGGTTTCTCATTTTCAAATAGTCCTGACCTCCTGACAATTGATAAGGAAGCACACCGCTGCTGTACTTGGTCATGAGATTTGCGAAATCAATCTGACAAAACAAAAGATCCGGCGGCATACGTTAACAATTGATGTTAGGTTCGAGTACATATATCGAACCACATACGGTACTGGTGCCAGAACAATTCAACGATCGTATTACCTGTCAGCAAGTAGTGGAACTGTTGTGTCAAAGGGTGATAGTGTCAATGTTTGATCGGGTATAAAACTGAGTTAGCTCTAAGTACTAGTAACGCGAGAACCTAGGGGAGTGGTGCAGCCTCAGACGAACCACAACAGACTTTTCTCTAGATATATGTTGCTCGTCTCTGGTTTGAGACGAACAATAAGACAGACTTTTCTCCAGGCCTCTAGTGATTCTTTCCATCAACAGATTGACAGATAACGAAAGTGATAAGATATGCCAATCTTAGTCTGTGGCGTCCGATGCCTAATCAAAGAGTGGATTTGGGTGTGTGCTCATGCGTACATCCCGAACGAAGACTGGAACAACACAAGTAGAAATTAACGAAGTTTTCTTTGGATAGGCCGTCGTACTCACCTTGTGTTTCACCCATTACATGTTGTTTGTTTCCTTCTTTTCCTCTGTGTAATCCTGGCTCGAATTCGCTCCTCGTCGAAACCAATCTCTTACAAAACCTTCATTTTGTGATGATATTTATCCACGGTCCGAAGTCATCGTGGAAAGGCATCTCCCGTACCTGAAAGTTGAAGTATTTTGACCCTAAACTAGACAGCCTACGGAAACGTTGGCTGTAACATGATTTCCGATTTCTATGAGGGCCCTCGGTAGCGTGTAGTCTGCTCAGAGTAGGGATATACTCCTGAGAAAGTGGCAAATTCAGTAGCTCCAAAATCAATGAAAATAGATGCCAGACACGCAGCACGCCCTATGCTGGGTTTTTTTCCGGGGGGAGCAATGAAAAAAAAAAAACCACACAAGAATGCAGACATTCATATGTCCGTGTTCTGATGGTCTCTGACAGTCTGGAAACCTCGAAGACATGGTCGGCAACAACAGCTTGGCCAGAAGCCAAACGTTTAAATCAGCGAAAGGACTGTCTGTCCATACATTGCAAATCTTGTGCGAACAGCAGGTTGCGGTCTGAGAACATGAAAGGCCTTTACGGACCAAAATAACTCGATGAGATAGCGATGTTTTCATAAGGCCAAAATCAAACGGTTGAATGTCGAGTAAAAGTTGGTGCATTGAACGGATTTCGGAGTAGGCTCCAAAATTTGTTCAAATTTATAGATGTACTTATCCGTCAACTGCTGGCAGTGGTAAAATTGTCTCCCAGGTCCCAGGCGTATGATTCGTGGACAGCCGCCTATCTTGACTCGTGGGCCTTTGGCCGTATGAGAAAAGATACAGTGGAATCCTTTCGTTCACGTCCGAGAGACTGCATGAGTCTCCGTTTACTCAAGGTATTGGCCACTCTTGAAAATTCTTGCTGCAAGCTGGCTTTACGGAGCACACAGGTCCATTTGCACAAAGGTAGAAACAAGGATGATTTAGGGGTTGAGTGAGTCGTCTGCCGTTTTTATCTTCCTCGCCCTTGTTCTGATTATAGCACCCAGGACATAGGACAAGAATGCAATTTATGGCGTACATATACAGTGTCCTCGTCGTCTTACAACCCAAAGTGCCTGAGAAGAATCAGTGTCGTAAATGAGGAACGTCTCATCGCATTCGAATTCTTTTCGATAGTTGATCTAGCAGAGTGTCGGGTACTCAATCACCAGGTATTGAGGAAATACTGCATTTAACGGGATTCCATGCTCAAATTTGCCAGTTAAAAGACGCTAGCCTATTGTTCCTTTCGGATGTCGTCGCACAGGCCGTCAATGCTTGAAGCTTGAATCTTTACATCCTCGACAGAATAGGAGCTCATGGAGCAGCTGTCTGAGGCGAAATTTAGACATCGTCTTGTTATATTTTGACTTGAAGGTCTAGGTCTTTGACTTGGAGCTTGGCGCTCAGCGTTTAGCACTAGGACTTGGATTGTTGGTTCAAGTCACGCTACGACGGCATCTTTGTCATAGGTTCCTTGTATCTTGACTATAGGTCTGGCAGTTCATTCGTTCTTGTCTTGTTGAAGCTTCTTGGTGATTCCTATGTGGTCGTTGGATATAAACGTTCGATGTGGCACTCCTCTAGTGTTTGCCACTCGTGCATGTCATCGACAATAACCTTCGCAGTTCTCCCAGTCTTAGTTGTGTTGTGGATCGACTATCATCGGAATGACTCACAAGCTGTTTGTGACATTGGGCGCGTGACATGGCGCGCCGCACCAACATTCCATAAATGGTAATGTGCGCATTGACGATATTGACAACCCAACATGCGACAGCGGGTATATCTGTGACTCGACGAATGTATGCAAAAAATTAATTCTTGCTCGATCTTCTTTCCGGTGCCGGTCCTGATGCGCTGGAAAAAGGTGTATATGAATTCGCTGTCACGAAAGCTAGGAAGCACTTGATAATCCCCTTCCTGTGTCGGTGTTTACCACACCATTGTGCTGATTGCGAAAATGCTCGCAATAATGTACACTTGAGTGACAGTGTCGTCCAGTTCAGCGGGATGTGTCGTTTTTCGTGATTCCATCACATTACAGCGGTGAAGTCGATTTCCTGCCAATGGCAATGCCGTCGACAGCTATGGGCCCATCTTTGACTAATTCGCAGCGCTCCTCTTTGAATACTGCTCGTGGAAGCTGATTGGATCGATGAAGGTAATGGTGTGAGGCGCCAGAGCCCCGTGGTCACCAAGCACAGCATCGCGGCAAGAAACCTTGAGCGCAGTCTTTAGTTCATTCCTCCCTCTCCCTTTCCATTAAGCCTATTCAGTTGAAGTTTGGACCATTGTTTTCTCCAGCTGACTCCCGCTGAGGAGTTTCTCTTCCGAAAGATATCCTTCAGTGAATAACCTAGGGCTCCTTATCTTCGCTACCGCAATAGCTAGTCTCCAGGTAAGCGTTTCATCGGTATATTTCTCACCTTTTAACTGAAGTCCGCGTGTTGAAGGCAAGGTGATAGCTCGACGACACGGGTTGAGGGCTGATGCCCGTGCCGCAGTCATCACAGCGAGCGACTCTGGTGCATGGTCCCGCAAGGTTATCCAACCTTTACCTTGTCGAGGTTCCTGTGGGCTTCCGGAATTGATTTTTTTGCCGATCATAGAAGTGGACATGTTGTGGTTCTTGGGGGCCTCATTTGTATGTCACAGATTCCTGACTCGAACTCGTATAGATAAGGCAAACGCCGTGTATTCTCCCGACTCTTAGGACCCTTGATTCAAGGTTCACTTTAAGAACATCTTTCAATGTGGCGCCTCGCCTTTTGAGCTGAACCATCACTACCATTCATTTCCATCTTTCATGTCCTTTTCTTTCTCTGAAGAGTCCATCTTCGAATACAACTCTCGTTTCTTAGCAAGACCTCTATACAAGCCTGAAAAACGGGCGGCTCTCCGTCTATACTGCTCTCCTTCAATATGCCTAGTGAGCTAATAACTATTTATGTCAATTACTCTCCCTAAGGAGAAATTACAGAATCTTGAAACGGCTGAACGAGGAATAAACTATACCATGTCATATGTAGATCTTTATTCCTTATCGTACCTTTCGAACCTCAAAGTTTTTATGACAGCTCAAAGCAATGGAAGTCCTTGAGACTTTGATCGAACTACGAGGGCCCCGATACAATTAGGGTGACAATGGATCTAGAGTCCAAGGAGTAAGTCTCTTCGCATGTCCTAAATTATCATTAAACTTCTCGAAAGTACTTGACCACTCTGGTAAATCCAAGTACATGAGTGAAAAAAGTCAACATACGTGTTCAAACTACTCCTTCCCGACCAACAAGGCTTAGACTTTTTGCATCATACTGTTTCGTTAAATTGTTAAGATCTTTCGTCTTTTGTACATTTCTTATACCACACCTTGGCTCATTATTTGTAAAGGATACATAATACACCAATTTACGTACCATCACTGCTGTAGACTATCACACAATACATTCACTACCGGAAATCCAGGAAACCTAATTCTAGTCAAAACGTCGTCGTTTATATCCATCAGTTGATCGTTCTGGTGAATGTCTCCTCTCTTGTCGGCCATATTCTCGCCTGTGTCCATCCTGATATGGTGACCGAGAGCGGGAGGGTGAACGAGATCTCCTTCGCGAACTGCGCCTGTTATAGTCCTTTGACCCTGGGCGTCGTCTGTCGCTTTCGCCTTGGTAACGTTCATCCCGAGAGCAATTGTCTCTATCTGTTTCGCCTCGATCTGCCTTCCATCCTACATTACGCCGCGAAACATTGTCATTTCCACGCCATGATCGTGGTTCGGGAGGATTTTCCCACCGACGAGAGCCATTTGAAGTGACATTTTCACCTAAGACACCGCGTTCTGTGAGCGGTCCAGTGTTTTGCGGGCAGTCTGATGGAACGTTTGAGTATGACCTAAATGACCTATTGGACTAACCCTTTTTTAGATGAGGACCGCCACATGTAAAACACCCCCCGACATCAGTGGAATGGCCCCCTGACTTGATAGAGCCTGTGCCGCCAAATCCACCAGTCGAGAGGGTTGTATCTTGATCGACCAGATGTGTATATTTTGTGCGACTCCGTTTGCCAAAATTCTTGACTTGCATGACTTTCGGTAGCATTGAAACGTCCACAGTCGATTCTGTAGGCGCTGTATAATCGTGTCTTTTGAGAACTTCATCGTCCTGACAACTTTTCAGGATGATCTTGAGTTTGAAAACAACCAACTTACCTGATGAAATGCACCTTTGTGCCAATACTTCTGCAAGAACTTCTGTTGACCCTTCGGCTTCTCCTCTCGCAGCTTATTAGCCCTTTCCACGTCTTCCTTCATTCGTTGCTCTTCTGGCATTGCTCTTCGCCGTTCGACTTCTTCACGTTCCTCTTCACGTCTGATTTCGTCCTCCTTCTCTTTCTTGATTCTTCCTAGTTCTCGTAACCGCCAAGCTTCAAACTCAGCCGCCGGGTCAAGACCGTCAGTATCATCAACGTCATTAACATCTTCTTCCTTCTCTTCTGAAAAAATACGAATGAGTATCACGGACGGACGTCATTTACTGAAAATGGCGTACTTTCTGCAAGTTCTCGTCTTAAACTCTCGGCAACCAAGTCATGGCTCTGTTTTCGCCTCTCCTCCGCTTCCAGCTCCCTGTTCTTCTGTGCTTCTTCAGATTCCAAAAGTGCATCTTTTTCGGAAATAGTAACACGAGCACGCCTGACTAAGACGTTAGGGTAGCTAAATTGATATAAAAGTCGAGAATACGTACTTCGGCACAAATACTGGCCTAAATTTCAACTGAGGTGTCTCTTCTTCCTCGGAGTCCGTTTCATATTCGCTAGACTAGAGTTTCCATCATGATAAAGCTGTGGTTTACCATAAACATACCATTACATACCTCGTCAGGTTCAACTTTCGGAGGCTTTTCTTCCTCTTCCTCCTCTTCCTCAGACTCTGATAGACGATACATGCATTGAATCAACGATGAACTCCATAAGAGGTGTAGATAGAATACGCACCCTCCTCCAAAGCTGTTCTACCGGATTCCTCTCTCCCTGCAACGATGACCTTCCCGTCTTTGGAAATATTAACATCTTTCAGTGTGACATTCATAGACTTCGCAATCATCTTGATGTCTGCACGCATTGGAAGATCTTGATCTTCTTCTGCAGCAAAGTCCTGTTCTCCCCCGACAGCAACATCGCCATCCTCCATGGAACGAACATCTTCATTTTCAGAATCGGAGTCAACTTCAACAGCTCCTTTCGGAGCTTTTCCTTTCCAATAGCGTGCAGCTGGTCTTGGAAGTCTGGGAGCTTGTTTTCGCACCGTCTCCATTGTTGTTATCTGACGGAAGAAACGCGAGAGTGTATGTAGTAGGTCACTTTGTAAGGCTGGATCATTACCATCGTCAAACAGGCCAATACAACTCCGATCACATCTTGATCTCATTATATTCGACTTACGTACGTATACGTAGCAGCTCGCTTGATCTCAAGATTTTGGATTTCTCACTTTCATTATTATTTGGTCATTTGTTCATCTGATTTGTTCCAGAGTCAAGCGTCTCAGTTGCGTCTCAGAGTCAAGGAGTCAAGGAGTCGACCAGGTGAATGGATCACTAATTCGAAGCATACAAAAAAAATCCTTACACGAGGCCCAAGACGACAGTAGCGCGTAAACTAGAAAACCTACTCTGTGATGCATCAGAAGAAGATGAGGTTTCCTTCTCCGAACGGACACCCACGTACTCTTCAGTCATAGAGCTCGACTTCCAGCCCCAGCTCTGACCTACAGAAAAAACGTCTGGAGCACTAGCAAATCGAAATTGAGAGGATCCGGTTGTGCTTGCACAAGTGATCATAAAGTAGGCAGATATTAGTGAGCGTGGGTCGCGATACTGTTGTAATGGCGCAACAGGGGGAAATACAGCCGTGCTGAAAGGATTTGGAAGGGACGAAGACGAAGATGAGCCAGTTGAGCCCGATGGTGGAGTCGAAGGAACCCCGGAGGATGATGTCATACTTCTGGAAGACAGATTGGTAAAAGCCGATTGGTGAGAAAGGTCTTGTACGAGAGATGAAGATATGGTTGGCAGAGGGCCCGACCCTCTGCTAACATGCCCTCTGTTAAGTGTTAATGAAAGGTTATGACCGTCATTCACAAGATCACTGGAAGGTGCGGGCACACTAGATGGTGGAATCGGTTCTATATTCGACTGCCGATGCAGGTAAATACCGAGCTGAACCTGGCCCTTCTTCCTAGCAATTTGTATGTAGGTATTGAACATACTTCCTCCATACGAGATGGTATGAGAAAAAAGCCTGGACTTCTCGCTGAGAGAGTCAAGGCCCCAGAACTCAACAGCGAAACGGCAAGGTGGGTAGGGCGACCATTGAGATTTTCCTTTCGGATCAGAAGCATTAGCAGATGAAGCAGTGTAGATCGAAGGACGTAGCCCAAAACATTCGGCCTCTGTAGTAAGTACACTATTGGCCACAGATACTGTAGTAGAATCAAGTGTCGGAGAGGAAGGCAGTGGTGACAGTGTTGACGTAGAAGAACAAGAAAAGAGTTGATCCATGGATAGTGACTTCCCATCTGGTGTCCCACTGGAATCACTTCCTTTGTCCCCTAAGCGGACAGAAAAGTTTCCTGTCACAGGAAAATAAAACTTGCTTTCGTTTGCAGGAGTGCCAGATGCCGTGAGGATGCCTACAGTGGTCAGGGTAACACCAAGTTCTTTGTCACGTAAAGATGGCGAGGGAGTCGCACCCGATTGCGATCGGGAAAACCCAGGTCGTACCGTAATATGATGTCGCAGAACTGACTGCGTCCACAGAGATGCCTGGATAGTTGTAAGAGGTACAAAAGGTTGGTTAGTCGTCGGTGAAATGTCGCGTGAGATAAAAATGAGATCGTCCATATTCTGTGAAATGACGTTAGAGAGAGACTAAAACGCACATGAATAACAAGGCAAACCATGTTAGAATAATATATACCGTTATCAAACAGTTTGTTCCATTCCTCTTCTTCAGACGCAATGATACCATGTTTTCGTCGTAATTCGACAACTCGCCGGGCAAAATCATATCTTTCACGCTCTCCTCTAATGAAAAAAGTGTCTGCAGAAATGATTGCGGCAGCCCATCTGGCTGACAGGCCGCCCCGAGACCAGATTGATGGTACACAATACTGTTCTGCTTTCGCCTCCGTGACACGAACAGATCTGGAAGGAGCTGATTTCGAGCGCTTTCGAGTGAGATGCGTATTATGCTCTTTTCGAGCAGTGGAAGACTCCTGCTTTTCCTCAAACTGGAAAATGTCAACTCCCCATTTCGCAAGCCAACATGCGCAAGCCTCGCCAATCTTATCCGAAATGGCACCATAATGACACGACTGCTTCACAACACCCTTCGGTTCGCATTCTTCCGAAGCCTCAAGGCCTATCGGTGAATTAGGGGTTTTGGCGTAGGCTGTGTCTCTTTTATTAAGGTGATCAATGACTGTGCTTGAGTCAGCCTCGATAGAAACGGCGTCCGATATACTTTCGTCGTAATCTATGAGACAAGCAACAGATTCTAGACTAACAGCGGCTTCAGGTTCACCGGATTCACGATCAAAATGCCTAATTTGCACGCCAGTTGCAAAATTTAGATACTTGAGGACTGTACGGGGGCCAACCGTGCTCAAAACGGACGACAAGGCCTGCGAGGCTAGAGAGGGTATGGAAAGATAGACAGCGGTAGCAAGGAGCGACAGTAGGAAACGGGGTGTTGCAGGATGATGGCCAGACGGAGTTTTGTGTGGTTGAGGCTCATAAGGAAACGAAGGTGTCAATGGTTGAGAGAAAGTCGGCGTCAGGGATGGATCAATGTCCAACGTAGGCCCACCTCCATAAAGTCTTGAGATACAGACCCTACAATGAGATAAATCAAGGACGTAAGCGCCCTCAGTTGGAATGGACATACTCAAAGGCTAATTTGGAAGAGTTAGATGGGAGTTGAAATGCAGACACAAGGGGCTGCTTACCGGCACGAGTAATGTTGGGATCATCGAAGTGGATGACAATCTCCTCTGGTCCAGCGCAAGAACCAATCCTGGGTGTTGATTCTGCGAAACCAGCAGTAAATAGGGATCGAAAGAAACCCTGCACGACGGTCAGACTCTAACCAGACATGCTGGACATATCACATACTGATTGTATGAGTACGACGCGATGTAACTTATAAATGGCATCCCACGTCCCATGCACACGGAGTGCAACGTCGGCTGTGCTTCCTTCCAAAAACGAAGTATAGAGGTGGTTTTGGATATCTGCTGCAGAAGGACCAAGTTTCTTCGCGTTCATGGGAGGATGTTGTGGAATGCGCGGAAGCCAATAACGATTAAGGCGATAATGCCTCCAGGTGATGCGTGCATTTTTAACTGTACGTCGTGTGCACCGGTACCTGAAAGCTGACAATGAGAGATGATCACGTTTTATTTATCAGTCCACTACCCATGGCCTATCCACACACTCGTCTCTCTGTCCTGTCGACCACATCACAGACTTCTGTCGACCATCCTTCTCCTACAACCGGTTCAACCCGTTTCTCCCTTCCTTCAGTACCTTCTATCAGCACTGCGTCCAATAAACCCGGTGCAGCTCGCCTAAACATCTATGACAGAAACTTGAACAAGACACGTGTTGCAGAAGTCTCTGCTTCAGCTTTCTCCTTTCTTTTCTCCGAGATTGTTCAGTACACTCAAAGACGTGTAAGCGGAATCAATGACTTGGAGCGCCGGTACGCTCATCGCATCGCGGACTACCCATTCTCATCTATTCATAGACTCAATACGTTGGGTTATCGAATTGGTATGAGGGTCTTGGAGTTGATGGCGTGGCGCGCGGATTCATCGTCAAAGAACCCAAAACGAGAGATACGCTTCCTCCCTGCGTTGATGTCAATACACACCCAAGTGTGGAAGGCCGTATTTGGAAAGCCGGCAGATGCTATTGAGAAAAGCGTAGAGAACGCAGATGAGTGTATGTTCTTTGCTTTGGACTTGTAAATTAGTATCTAAGTGATAACTAGACATGATTATTGACAACGACCCACCAATCGAGCGCCACATATCTGTTCCACGCGATATGAGTCAGCTCAGTTGCTCGTCTTTCACAGCAGGAATCGTGGAAGCAGTCATGGATGGCCTTGGTTTTGTACGTCGCATCTTCAAAATATCACGTTTCAACCATCGATGGTCCGCATTATCTAGCCCGCGCGTGTAACAGCGCACAACACACCTACAGCACAGTTTCCTTCTCGAACGACGATACTCATAAAACTAGAACAGTCTGTTCTGGATCGGGAGGAACTATTGAAATGAGATGATACTTTGGTTGAATTGTCTTGCTCTGTCGAAATACCCGGAGAGGTCGACGTATGAACGACCAGGCTCCATACTACATACGTTTGGTCGCGTACAAGGTATGTATACTACGGACATTTCCAACCCTCGCTTTCGAATTCTGTGAGAAATCAATCCTGCAATTCCCAGCCAAGAGGCCCTGCAACGTGTACCAAGTAACTGGATGGCTGGATGGATGAATTTACCCGGCGCGGTCCGCGTGCGATCAGCCGGGGCCCATAGTACATCCTACATTGGTCGCGTCCCTGTATGCTACGGACACCCTTGCCCTCCAGCGTTGCGAGAGCCACCACGAGGGTCACGTCTCCCCGGCCGCAAGTCCCTGAGATTCAGAAGACCAACGGCCGACACTCCTGCGAAAACCTTCCTGAGGAGTCGCTTCAAAATTCCCTTTGCAGCCACATAACTCGCAAGGTACTAGGAGACGTGCTATGACCGTAGCAGTGTCGCCGTCTCACACATCCAAGGATAGGACGCGATTCTGTGATGCTCAATGTGAACCACCTGTGTCCAAGTCACAATATGTAATGATACATTAAGAGACCCTGATAGGTCTCTCTGACAATTTAGATGGTTAGTAGTAGTACATATTGATGGAACATGGTTCTTAGTGGAATACGTCAAGATGTAGGATTGCAGTAGATAAGTTTCAAAACACTCGAAGGTTGTAGGTGTCCGTAGCATACATGGTACGCGATAACGCGTGTGTACTACGGGCGCCGGTCGTTCATGCACGGTGGACCTCCCCGGGTAACAACATAACATAACTGAACACGAATGTGTGTAAAATTCTCACAGATATCCTTAGACATGTGTTATATATACTTCCTAATCTTCTTAACACACCACAATGGTCAAAATTCATACTTTGAACATATCCCCTGCACTCATCAACTCGTCTTGCGTTTGGGCATCTGATCTTGAACAACTTACTGAATTGTACACATCGTCGTTTACAGGGGCCGTGACCACTCGTACTGCAACGTTAGATGGGTTCCAGGAGAGCCCTGCACACACAGTAGCATGCCCGTTTTTCACCATCTTCATAATCTAATACATAGTTCTGAGACAGGTGGCGTTCGTCAATTCAGACTATAACGTCACATCTATCAATTCGTATGGCTATTCGCCTCATCCGCTTTCAGTGTATCTCGCATGGGTGAAAGAACTACTAAAGTCGGAGAACGGCCCGAAGAAACCCTTTATCATTAGTATCACTTCTTCCGATCCAGCTAAGCTTCGCAGAATGATGCAAGATATCCAGTACCTTCGCATGGAACTTATCAACACCGCCCAGTCTTTCATTGGGATTGAGCTCAACACCTCCTGTCCTAATATACCCGACTTTCCGCCAACAGGTTACTTGTTCTCCTCTCTACTCCCCCTTCTGACTGTCCTTCAAGAGGAATACGCCAAAGATCCCACATTGACCATAGGACTCAAGTTACCTCCATTCTTCTACCGCGAACAGTTTAATGCTGTCATTGAAGGAATCAAGGATCTTTGTCTTTCTGATGACTTATCCGGTACCGTCCCTGCTAGCCCAATCGCATTCTTTACGTGTACCAACACGCTGGGAAACAGCCTTCTTTTCAAAGAACAATCTAGCAGGCTCACACCTCCCACGGAAGGTGAAGAAAGCTCCCCTTTCGCGGTTCCTACTGGGTTGGGAGGATTGGCTGGAGATGCATTGCATGCCCTCGCCCTTGGAAACGTATATACATTCTCAAAGTTTCTTTGCGAAACAGGAAATCCGAGCCTTCAAAGAATTGCTATCATTGGGGTCGGGGGTGTGACGTCAATGGCGGCTGATGAACGAATGAGGAAAGCAGGCGCCACGGTTGTGGGGTGTGCAACCTTATTAGGGAAAGAAGGTATCAAAGCCTTTGAAATCATCACAGGCGAGGTCGCGTGAGGCGGAAGAATTTCTATATAGTCAATTTACACAAAACCACTGGAAGTCATGCTTCTTGGAAAAGTGATACATATTTATGCAAGAGGAATGATGGAATATGGATAAGGATACATATTGATATAACGCTGTAATGCGGAGAGGGCGAAGACGGAGTGGAGTAAACACACGCTTGTTAATGACCCTGGCGTGATGGGACCCAAGCGACTGGGTCAACAAGGGATGGAGTGATGTGGCCGTGACTTGAATGGGATGTGCGACCGGGGTAGTCATAGGCATTGACATAGTCGATCTGAAAAGCGGAGGAACGAGGGAAACCATGGCTGGTATTGATTGGGTTGGACCTGTGGTTATTTTCTGACGGGGGGCAATAGGCAGTGGTGTGATATCCTTGAGATTGAGACGAGGTAGGTGTTACTCTCTGCGGGTCAGGGGTGTATTGCTGGACTGGATAAGATGGAGGACGTTGGTTATCCTCGGCTATGGTGGGGAACTGGAGTGTCCAGCTTTGTTGGTATGAGTTCTGCCGCTCTTGATAATCATGAGACGAGGGCTAACCACAAAATTGTCAGAACCAGAATGTGCTATAGTTGAAAGAGACGCTTACAATATCGTTCGAGTATTGGTGAGTCTGAGCACCATCTTTGGGTCTCTGAGGAGACATAAGCGGGCTGCGCAAGGCAGGATATTCGTTTGTATTCGAGATAGAGTCTAGTGTCTTCTTCGATTTTGAAAGAGGGGGATCCCTTCCTAGGGATAGATCGATTGACTGGACGGCATTGTCGAGTTCTTTGCCTGCCTTGCCCGCGAGAAGAAGTTCAGCGACCTTTTTGCAGCGAAGCATCTCATCCTCGCCATTCCTTTTAACGTTTCTTTTGACGACTTGCTTGGTACGGACGTTTGGAGAGAAACGATAGCCAGGGTATTTGATCTGATGCTCGATCTTCTCTTGCTCAGCCCGGCGGCGCCATACAGCTTTCTCCTCCTCGGTGAGTTGATTCCAGCAGTGTCCTATGATACGACTGATGTGACGATGGTCGTGTTCAACGGTTTTGCTTATCTTTGCAGTAGCCCAGAACTCAGAACGGAAGATCATGAAAGCATTACGAGGCCGGGGTATACGATTGCCGGAGCGCAGGCGCTGCACTGGTTTCTGCGGAGATGCAGAAGGTAGAGGGGAAGGGGTCTTGTACGGTGATGATGGAGGCAGAGAACTCGAGGGAGAAGAGGCTTTCGAGTATACTGTCGTCTCGAAGTCACCGAGGGTATGAGCGGAAATCAAAGTATGCGCAGAAGGTACAGCGTCATTGAATGACCGAACGGGATTGGAAGCACATTGGTAATAGTAGGGCTGTCCCTCAGAGGCTACGAAGAGAGCGTCAGTGCTTGAAGTCAGATCGAGCAATGAGGAAATACCAAGATGATCGAACTGCATCTGGGGGTTCGTCTGGAGACACAACATATTGAGAGTCTAGCAGCAAAAGAAGGGAAAACTCGGTGCATCTTGAAAGACCCTGCGCGTGGGTCTTTATAGTCCTGTGCTTAGCCATGAATAGCGGATGGAAGGCAAAAATTCCGAGCCGTCCCCCTCCAACCATGTCACATCCTTCACTGATGAATCTGTGATCGGCGCTGGATTTGGCAATACTGGTGCTGGATCTGGTAATTCTCCGCATTTATGTGATAAGTCACTTGGAAGTCACCCTCGTTATAATCACATCATTCATCCTCTCTCTCAAGAACAAAGGCCGGCAATGATGTGTTCAATGAGCCTCATGGCTGGACCTTGCAGATATTGTGCCGTCGAGCCCCAAGGCACAAATTTGCATCTGATTGCAAGCTGAGAGCCACCCAATGATAATATCATTCATCCCTCGAACATGCTCCGCCCTCATAGTAACGGAAACGCGGAGAGACGGGAGAGACGCCCGAGTACTTTTCTTTTGGAATTGAGCCGACGGAGATGGTGTGAGGAATGATGGCCTTCGGATGAACCGCCGGATGACCTTCCTAACTTGAAGTTCCTTTAAAGTAGAAGGCCCCGCTTGTGACATCGCTAGATGGTATCGCGACGGCCGTACTGTAGAGAAATCTGCTGCTGCAAATAGTCTATTAATGGCGAAATACATAGATGACGTCTCTCTTCAGGAACCCTATGATGATGAGACTAGTTGTTCTAATATGACAAGACCTGCCCAGATGGTCTCTACTTGTTTTTTCTCGAGGATGATCATGTGTTTGGAACACAATGTCAAAACGAGTCAGTGTTCCCACTCGCTGCCGTCGGCATGTACATATCAGGGCATGTCGGGGGCGCCATCAATTTCCCCATGGAGATTGTCAGTCTGGACATTTAAACACGCCCACCAACGAGTTTTTTAACTTCAACTTGATCTCTCACACCATAACGTGAATCAATTGTAGAATGCCCCCTCGCAAGAAAACTGCCGACGGAGTGCCCGCTTTGCCAACGCGGTCAAGTGCCCGAAACAGGGCCGCTCAAGCTGCGGCTGCGGCTGCAGCCCCTATACCTCCTCCACTACCTGTCCAAGCGAAGCCCAAATCCAAGCGTCCGCGTGCCAACTCAGCTGACGCGCCAGCTTCTCAACCTGTGAGCAAGAAAGGGAAGAAAGGAAAAGCCAAAGAAGATGATAGCGCGGAAGCTGAAGGCGCGCAGAAAGACGCGGCTGACGACACCGTGCCAGATGAACCAAAGAAGATGGTGATATAGACTTCTGATTGAGTGTGAAAATGCGATATTCAAACATTCTCAGGTTACCGTCTTGAAGAGAGGTGCTGCTCCAGTTGATCCCCTCTCTGGTAGAATCGGTGTGTACTAAGGTATTACTCTCCACAACTTCTGGGTGATTGACCCAAGGTTGTGAAGACACACATATGGTCTATACTGACGGAACCACGGCTTGGGATGCTATGCTCAATCAGACCGATGTCAGCGGCAGTCAGAACAAGAATAAGTGAGCCTCCCCTCTACGTGTTCTCAGTGGATTGAGCTTTCCTTGCAGATTCTACGTTCTCCAACTGCTTCATCCCAACCAGAATAGTGCTCAATGCTTTCTCTATACGCGTTGGGGACGCGTTGGTGAAAATGGTCAAAACCAGACGAAGGCAATTTTCTTCAATTTGACAGTATTGAGAAATGGATCAGTCCTATTGACACGATATTACTTAGGGTCCTTGGGCGCCCCAAGTTGCGATTGGGGAATTCAAAAAACAGTTTAAGTCAAAAACCGCCGTGAGCTGGGAAGATCGTGTTGGAATGGTTGCCAAGAAAGGTGCCCATCATAGCTCCTCTGAGAGTGCTCAGCTAACATGAGATGTAACAGGGAAATATACTTGGATTGGTTTGTTCTTGTGCTCATACGTGTTACAAGTAAATAATGGACGGATGTATCAGAGCGTGACTACGACGACGACGACGACGACTCCAAAGACGATGAGAAAGCAGAAAACAAGGAGGCAGTTGTCATTCCCGACTCTCAACTCGAGCCCGAGATCCAGGTATGGTGCTCTTTGATTTATCTTTTCTGCTGTTTTCAACTCATTCTTGAGTAGGACTTGTGCAAACTTATCTTTTCTACCAGGTATAACAACGATTCGAGATACTATGGGTTCATCTCTTGATCTTTTTCTATCCGACAGCCTCATCGATGCGCACTTGTCGTCCATGAATTACGATGCCAAGAAGCTTCCACTTGGTAGAAACTTTCGGTCTGTTCGTAGTCTTGTAGGTAGCCTCACCGTACTTCTTAGGAAAACTTGCCAAGTCCACTATCCTCAGTGGTTTCGCCGCTCTCAAGGTCAGTATTTCCGAAGCATCGGCACATTGAGCTTCGTGACTCCTTTTCTTTAGACGCTCTCCGAGGTAATTGAGAAACCCAATGGTGATGTCGCGAATCAATACGGAGACTTCCGCGCTGCGTGCGCGCAACTCAGTGGCGCATATTACTCGTAAATTGCCTGTTCACTGTGGATTATTCCGGCATATCAATCATTATCTTTTCAGTATCATCCCACACGATTTCGGAAGACAACGGCCTAAAATCATCGACAATCAGCAAGCCCTACAGGAGGAGCTCAACCTTGTTGATGCCCTTGGAGACATGGTCAGAACCCTCACGATTATTTTGCGGAAAGGAAGTGCTGAGATTGAACTCAGGAAATCGCTTCAAAACTCATCTCAACCAACTTGCATACCGATGCGAACGGTGCTCCTATCAATCCACTTGATGCCAACTTCCGGTCCCTTGGTTTGACGGGCATGAAGCCTGTCAAACCAAACACTCAGGAGTTCAAGACCCTCGAAGCCTATGTTCGCGATACACACGGTGCCACTCACCGGCACTTCCAAGTATCTGTCTTGAACGCATACCGAGTCGAAAGGTTTACTTCTTCTGACTGTGTCGAATACCCCGGATCGCACTTAATCGTTTACACAGGGCTGCGGAAACGGAGGCTTGGAACAAAAGAAAGTTTGGCGATTTAAACGAAGGAGAACGTCTTCTTCTGTGGCATGGGTCCAGAACCACCAACTTTGCAGGTATCTATGCTGCTTTTAACAATTGTAGATGATACTCATATTATCAACAAGGTATTCTGAAGCAAGGACTGCGCATAGCACCTCCAGAAGGTATAGCCGTTCAAAAGTAGTTGTGTAAGTGTTTTCCCCGAAGCTAATAGGCGAATGGTATAGCTCCTGTTACTGGGTACATGTTCGGAAAGGGTGTATACTTTGCTGATGTGAGAAATACATTGGCCTTTCTGTTCAACTACAACTAACGGTCCTTGGAATTAGATGATGTCCAAAGTCAGTGTTTTCCAAATTTCCGTTGCATCGTTGATTACCAATCTTTCATGACAGTCAGCAAACTATTGTTACTCTTAGTATGTGATGTTATCCCTTGACATCACAAATTCTGATATCCTCTTTAGCTTGAGCAATGACACAGGTTTACTTCTCCTCTGTGAAGTCGCCGCCAAGCCGTTCCATGAACTGACAAATGCTGTAAGACGATATCTCGTCAAATTTCCGAAGGTAGCCCTCATCGCAACTTACTAGTCTTATGACGCCGACCGAGGTTGCAAGTCAAATAAAAAGATGTAAGTGCTCTGAGTGTTCACTCACTCTTTTCAAATCATTTTTCTCCAGGGCTACCAAGGGTCTCGGACGTACGCAGCCTGTCGACTGGAAAGATGCTGGAGTAGCTCTCGAGAACGAGGAACTTATTGGGTGTCAGATGCCTGCTGGACCTGGAAAAGATGTATCGCAGAACTATCTGCAATACAATGAGGTAAATAAATTTCCTTCGATATGGCATTTCTGGTCAAAACTGATGATGCTGTAACCATCAGTATATTGTCTATGATACTTCACAAATTCGTCTCAAATACTTGTTGATGGTGAGGATGTAAAACTTGTAGAGAACAGCTTTGTATCTTGCATACAATACAATGATCTTGTAAATGTCATAAACTTAACCAAACAAGAAGTATTGTCGGGAACTTTAGTTAGCGACCATTTTTTCCTGACACCATTTACCGATGTCGATGCCGAAGGGCAAAGAAAAAGAAGTCCCTATCCTGCTCAACCCTGCCACGGGCAGCGCAAACCCTGCGGCTTCCCTTTCTGCGCTCTGGGTATATCTTCACCCCGCACTAGAACATATCATGAAGTCCCCGACCAATGATCCAAATGGCAAGGCGCCCTCTATTGACATCGGTTTCTACTCCGGTATTCATTCAGCCTGTTATAACTAGTAAAGTATATTATTTGTTATGTAGTCTTCATACCTGAATTTCTTGTTAGCTTTACTGCACAGAGTGAGGCGGCCAACGCGACTGCTCGAATCTTAGAACCCAATTCTACTAGTGGCACCGACCTCTATGACCGACTTGACCGATATTTTGCAGATATTGCTCGGGAACTTGTACTTGGAGCTCCTCACGACGATTCCGAGTTGGTTCATTATATCGTCCCTTGTTTCCATCGATATTCTGCTGGTGCACAATCAGTCAATCGTCTTCTCAGTTATGTCAATCGTCACTACGTCAAACGTGCTGTAGACGAGGACAAGGGCTGGCTACGTTTGAGTGACGTCTTGCAAACTGTTGCTAAGAAAATTACTCCCGATGACACGAGGGAAAAGATATCCAGCCGTTTAAGAGAAAAGCGGATGGACGAGTTGAAGAGATGGGGGTACGAGGAGGGGGGCCCAAGTGAACTCCTTGCTGCTGCAGAGGCTTCTGCAGAGGCTGCTAGCCCGCCTGACCGCATTGTCAGTGTCGTGTCCCTGGCCCATCGTCGCTTTCGCACGGAGTTCTTCGAACCGCTTTTGGCCGTCCCCAAGATGAAGGGAAAGCCCAAAGCCAACCACAAAGTTTCCCGGGCTCCTGGTCCTGGACAATCCGGCCCTAAAGGCCGGCTGGCTCGTGGTGTCAAAGATCTGCTTGAACACAAGGACTTTGATGAGCAAAATAGACTCTATCTGGCCACCTCTCTAGCAAATTCCCTCAGAATGGTTGGCGTACGCGCTGACCATCCGTTACGAAGAAAGCTTGACAAATTTGTCGCTCCCCCTACTAAGGGAGGCTGAGCATTCTTCGTCGCTAAACCAGTCCCTGGTTCCTGTACAACGCCGCTTGCTACACAGCTTCTCGTTGTACTAACTCAATCATAAGTTCAATGTTACTTCCATGCATGTCGAACTCCTTCGCCAGACTGGTTTCGCGGAACCGACCAGAGGATGCGTCAGCGCCTCAAATCTCATTCCTCACGACCTACTACTTTGGCTCCGGTATCTGCAACATCTATAACGTACGCTTGGTCCTGTCCGCCAACAAGTGCGACATTTGGTTCGTGCTGCTGATTGTGTCGTGAAGTTCTGGTGAATAATCTAGTCTGCACGTTCATACCTCCGCAGATAGGAGCAATTGGTGGGACAGTGGTTACCACTTGTGTAAATCAGCCTTGGGAATTATGGGACAAAAGACGAGTTTGACGGCTCTGGAAAACCACTGGTGGCATCGACGGTTTACTAGAGGTATTCGATGACGGTTGCGTCGCTGTTGGTCCCGGAGAGAAAATTTAGTTCAAAAGGAACTGGGCGAGAGTATAATACAATAAATCTTTGTATATTCGTTGATGTGCCTCAACAAGAGCAGGAAAGTGCGAGTCTTTGATACTTGGTACGCGTATCACGGGCTCGTCGGTATTTCTACCTAATTACGTATACTACCGTATCGCGCTTTAAAGAAAAAAAATTGTTTAAATGATCTTCGCCTGCATGGAAAACCCTGATCCTCAAGAAGACTCAAAACTAGACGGCAGGCACACGATAAATAAAGGGACCAATACGTAAATTCAATCCAATCACCCCATGTATTCTATAGTCCTAGTCATAATAGCATTAGATAAGGTATCAAAGCATACCTAGTATCCGAGATGCAATCTGTTAGTTAAGGGTCCCCTGACTTTTTCACCTGTCCTTCCTCTGCTCCTTCACTGGTACTAACTGTAGCCATGAACTGATCCATATCCATAGAGAAATTCATATCGACCTCTGTTCCACTACCGAAGAATGATTGATCGAGATTCGCCAGATCGAGGCTACTCATGTCAAATGGAGCTTCCGTTGCGGCGATATTACTCTGGTCGATGCTTGAGAGTTGGGGAGGAGAGGCAAAGCTTGCAAGCAATGACGCAGGGGAGGGCGCAGAGCGAGGCACAGATGGAAGATTCTTGGATTGTTGCGACTCGCCAGTTTCTCCCTGAACATCAAGCGTAGAGAAAATGTCATCCTCGTTATGGGTTTGGCTAATATTCTGCAGAAAAGCTTCCTCCGTTTTGATGGGTTTATCGCTTCCAGTGCTCCTGTTCGATTCGATCACGATTGGGGAAAAAAGGCCATCCATCGTGTTTGCGTTGTTTTGTCCAGAGTCGGCAGGGTCTCCAAAAAGATCTGTCATGGCAATGTCGATGTCCATGCCTTCCATATCTAACTCAATAGGCCTGTCTGCTGTACCGCCAACATTTTCCAGCCCCATCTTGACGTCGCTACTATCGTTATCCATTGTGAGGTCGATTGTTTGCGAAGAAGATGTAAATGCCGCCATCAGGTCAGGGAATTCATTGGATCCTCCGATTCGAGCTGATTTTGGAGCGAGAGTAACAGGAGACGCCAGCCCGCTGGAAAACATTGAAGCTTCCTCCGGTGTGATGTGCAATGCTGATGATGAAAGATCGAGTTTTGGTGGAAGGACTGGTCGCTGCAGCGACGAGATAGATATAGCAGAAGGGCGACGTCCGACATTTGAGCTTTTGGAGGAAGTAGGCGGAGAATTCGTCGGGGTCGGACCAGGTGCATTCGGCATAGACTGAGACGTGTCATCTATGTCCAAAACAACGGGCAGACCTATACGATTGGTATTCGGCGAGAGTGAAGCTGATTTGGAACGCGTTCGAGTCGCAATAGCTGCCTCTTCTGAAGATTTAAGGCGTTTTTCTTCACGATATAAGTCTCGTTGTAATGTAGCAATGGCTCGAAGCTGATGGTAATGTTCTCGATTCTTGGACATATGAGAAGTCAAGGATCATACCAGATGAGATTCCATGGCATCGACTATCTGGTCGTATTTCTCTATTTCACGGCCTAAAGAAGCAGTTAAAGAGTAAGGCGGTTTGGGGGCATGTTTTTCAATCCCTCTGTGGTCCGATTCAGTGTTACGTATTTTAAACACATGAGCCATGACTTACAGTCTTCGAGTCTCCGCGTAGAAACGATAGATTAGTCCCGTTTTCACTGCCGCATTCTGCAAGAATTGAAGAGATAGATACAGGGACAACCAGTCGGATACTGACCAAGAGACAAGTGGACAGAGCGTTCACTTCTGGCTCTAAGATAGTATGAGGAGCGGGGGGATCAGGAGGGGGTAACATCAGAGACTTCTGTTGCAATTTAGCATCCTTTGCGAGGCTGGTGTTCTTCATTGGGCTGGTTTTCTGCTTCGGAGCCATTCACGAACGTTCAAATTGAATGTTTCGAGCTTTTGTCACGCTCAACCAAACTTGAAATAATTGCTGAAACCCACACAAATGCAAATAAAATACACCATCGGCACTACGGCAAACTCATTTGAACCCGTCCGGGTCCCCAAGCCACGGGAACATCTGTAAGCTTCTGAGGGCTCAGTTACCACCAAGAGTGAAATTCGCAGTCTTTGGATTGTGTATCTATCTGTGAGTTAGTTGGATTGACTTTTTGTCCACGATTGGTGTTTAATACTTATCTCAAGGTATCTCAATGAGCCGGCCAAAGTCGCCTGCACACGCTAGTCATGAGACAGTTCTGATAGACGTCCGTCCTTTCTATGGTTAAATGCCTCATTAAGTCTCAATGTTTGTCATTCCAGAAACGCATTCGACATATCACCGCCATACAGGTCCATAACTTGACTCCCTTCCCTGCTCGTGACTCCCTTGCTTCTGCTCTGTCGCAACCCGCAGAACAGTCTCAATTCACGAGCCATGGTCATTTATCAGACGATCTAGACGTTACAATGCAGCGAAAGCGGAGTCGTCGTATATCAACTACTTCTCATCGAAGTGTACTGTCCGAAGACGGGTCACGGAATGAAGTTTCTACTTCAGGAGGTACTCTAACAGAGCGAGGTCTAAGAACATCTGGTTCTCGCATCAACTCTTCCGAAGCGACTGATCATAGGCAGTCAAAATTGCCACTGACAACTAGACCTCATCAAGTCCGCACTACTTCTATGGCATCTTCCGTCTATTCTTATGTCTCAGGTCCATCTAATGCAAATCCATCATTACATGGTGGCTCGACCTCGACATTTGTGCCGCAAATTAACGCGATGTTTCTCGACAATTCACAAGCAGAACTGGAGAAAGTGATTGAGTCTCGTCTGGTCGAGACCTTCATAACTATCACGATTATCAAATCTCCGTCTTCAGAAGATCTTCCATTATCTTCGCCTCTTACTTCCTCACCTGCATCCCGAGACAAAGTGGACAAAGTGGGACCCTTGAATGCAGAAGGCAACTCGGTCCGGAAAACTACGAAAGGTCCAACAAAAACCTCACTTTCTGGGAAAGCTATGCCAGCGGTTCGACGTGAATCTGTCACTTTACCGCGAATATCGTCACAGCCGCCTCTATCGCATACAAAATCCGCTTCAATCCCTGTCGCTCGAATAAGTGGGGAATCCAAACGAATACCCTTACTACAGTCGGCCGTGGAATCAGTGCAATCTTCGCCTTCCAAGCATACAATATCCGTTCCTCACTACTTTTCCCCCATACATCGACCATCCACTCACCCCCGGTTTGTAATCGATGCTAACTCAATTTTTAATTGTGCAGAAGGGATAGATAGTAGCGGGAGTAGGTTGAAGGTTGAAGTCTGGGGAAAAGTTGGCCCAGGACGGAATCATAAAACATCGGGGAAGGACAAGGAAAAAGCTGTCGATACTAGAACAGGATGGAAGATTCTACAGGAGCGAGACTTTGACCTCGGAGATCTGGTTCCTCTCCCTGATTCTGTACGTAAAACATTCGATTTTCTCATGTAACTTGCTCAAGACAATAGTATAGTTCAGCGTAAACAGTTCTCCACTACCTTCAAATTCTTTGGTCATTACACTCTCACATCCTGGAGGTATATTCTATCTGCCGCCGCCGACATCATTTACGCAACGTACTCTCTCTACAACTGATGGTTATGCATCGGACCCAGAACCCGATGTCTGGAACGCCAGGGAGCCGGCTGGTTTCCCTTCAGTGTCCGCGACCTTGACAGGCCATAGTGAGAGTCCAGTTCTAATCTCGCGGCGTCGACATCGTACTGGTGGTGCTGCAACGTCTCTAAGTTCTCAAGATGATGATGCACTCGCCACGACAGCAGGATGGCAGGATCTTTTGAAGTTCGTCATCTTATTCATTGGTATTCTCAATTTCTGAGCAACCATCTTAGACTCGCGACATTACAATCATGTATTCTGGACAACGAGTCTTCGCTCTTGAAAGTGGTACGAGGGATTGACAAAATGCTTGTCCTAGATAACACCTTCTCCCAGGTATGTGGTATTCATCACTCGGTTCTCCCTCTTTGCTTTGTGACCTTAGTCAAGCAATTTCCGAATTCTGCAGCGCCGGGAAGTTTGCGAGAGCGAAGCACGTCTGGAAGAACTCGTTGCAAATTATAAGAAGGTGATTGAAGATTCAAAGAATTGTACGGACTTTCGCCTTTCTCGCGTTTCCTCATCGCATGACAATTCTGTGATAAAGTGCGAAGTCAAATTCAGGCTCAAATGAAGAACCTTCATCAGCGGAAGCAAATGTTGAGGCTTGCCAAGGAACAATTTGAACAAGATGTAGAATCTGAGCTCGACTTGAAAAACGAAGTTCTCCGACAGCGGTTCGTACGACAACTGGATTTGCAAAAGATTGATTAACCGATACCAATATAGAGCTCAAGACGCAGTCCTTCGTGCCCGTTTTGGCCCAACTCGTACCACACTCATTAGCATTCTCTTTTCGATCTACCCCATTGAGCTACTCTCACCACCTGACCTACTATATACCATTTTGGACGTTCCTCTTCCCATACCTCTGGCATCTTCTGAACCTGCTCCACCGTCGACTTTGCCATCTCACCAAGATGTCACTGAAGACGTCGTTGCCACCGCTCTGGGCTATGCTGCTCAAGTCGTGCAACTTTTGTCAGTGTACCTCGGCAAAAACCTGGTCTATCCGGTGACATGCATAGGGAGTCGTAGTCTCATTCGTGACAACATTTCTGCGATGGTTGGACCGCGTATGTAAGTTGAGAAACATCGTTTCTGTAGCTTCTGGGTGTTAATTTCATTTCAGGTTTCCTCTATATTCCAAGGGGGTTGACACATACCGCTATGAGTATGGGGTGTTTCTACTGAATAAAGATATTGAATTGGTACGGCAAGGCTGCGTCGTACATACTTCTTGCATTAACCACACTTAGCTTATGGCAGATAGAGATCTGCGTGCCTTGGACATGCGACACACACTACCAAATTTGAAAAATCTCCTTCTAACCTTGACTGACGGAGAGGGCGCTCTTTTACGGTATTAGGCTCTAAATACCACTCTATTCCCGTCGCTGATTGTCTCCTCAGAAAATCGAGACCCCCCGACTCTCCACTCTCCATTGCTTCTGAATTGGAGCTAGTTTCACGACCAGCGTCTCCTGTCGATCCCGATTCCATTAAAACTTCTCATACGGCGATCCTAGAAGGAAGCACACCGAGTCGTTCCTCGACGCCCACAGCGGCAGCCGATTCATCAAAGAAGCCGAGGCCGTTCATTGCTTTCTCGCCGTTGACTGATTTCTTGCGAGGCCGCTATCCGTCCTCGAGCCGAATATCAATGGAAAGTCGGCCAAACACATTAGGAGTTCAAGTTGAAGAATCGTCGGCTACTCCATCGGTATTCGAGAACAGCAGTGACGACGAAGATCGTAAAACGATATCTGGCACTTCGTGTGGAGTTGGAGGACGGGATGTTGATTTTCTTCCTGGAGGTACTCAAGCGAAAAAGTTTTGCGAAGGCTCCCATTCACCTGTACATTCAACCCCTCCATTACCCGCAACATCAACCGTACGGTAATTATGAATACTTTGCCGAAACGATTAGAATGTAATCTTTTCTGATAGTTGTCTATCAGTCCTTACCATCGTATGCTCATTGTTACTTCTAGAAATTGGCGTATTCTCAGACCAGGGCCAGGCCTCTCTTGTATATACAACATAGGCTATCCGAATGCAACGGCCCCTTGATGTCCACCAAGCCCCATCAAATACAGCACATCAACCCCTGTTGTTGCATGCGGACGATCACCATGTACTTAATACTTATGTATTACCTTTCATGCAGCACCCATAAAATACGGCATTGTCTGTGTCATGCCACGAGCAGCACCTTTAGGCGAGCCTGGAAAGCAGATTATCATGGACAAACTAAATTTATTCAAGACTTCTGTCGTTTGTTTCTTCTTACATAGTGACGATCGTTGACAGGGTCGACGGCGCTACAGTCACAAGTATAAAGCCGGAAAACAATGGGGAAAAATTGAAGAGGCGCTTCTGCCCATATGTAATACCATATGCTTCTGCATAGAACTTGACAAACATGGAGTATGTCGATATTCAGATAATTCGAGATTTGCATCGAAATAAAAACAAGGGAGTATATCGACACCCTGGGGCAGTGATCCACGTTTCTACAATGGATCAGCTCCTGCAGTGGGGCCGCAAAATGCATGTAAGAGAGACAGTGGTGATATGTAAAACATTTTTAAGGGTGGAGACGGGGACCGGAAGTTGAAAATTTGAAGGACATTGCCGATGTGATTAGAGTTCAGGGACCAACGCTAGCGTGGTCAGAGTGACCCATATATTTCACCCAAAGGTCCATCTTGTCTTGTCGACCATTCGACTTCTGTCCTTTGTCAGACGGAGTTGTTGTAAAAAGGTTGGCTCTCCGTCTTCGCTCGCCGCCATCGTCTGACGTTCAGCAGCTATCGCTTCATTGTAACAACAGTCCTTTTTAGAACGGGCTCAAAATCAGCTAGGTGCGTCAGTGATGGGCTCTGCTCGAGCTATGAACCAGCCTTTGATTATGATCATTCAAAAGGTATCCCTTGCGTCTGTGCTCTGCTTCGTCTATTCCTTCCTTTCTGTCGTTCACCGTCCTGGAATAACCAAAATGAATACCACGCTGGAAAATTCTATTACTACTAATAATCATCCTGCCTCCGGCGAAAGAAAACAAAGTCCTCCCGCTTTTTTGGACCTTGCCGACTCCGTGAGTGTAGTTTTTCTGTTTACTTATCCATGTCACGAACCAGAGCTAGGCTGCGAGGTTAGGAAGTAATATGCCTGATATGTCCGCTGTATGTGCTTTTTCTATCAAACGAAAACTTCTTATTGCTAATTGTGACCTAGCGAGTGGAGCTCAAGCGTCTTGAGCATGAGCGCCAGCGTCTTCTTCAGCGTAAATTATTTGAAGATCAGATGCGGGCTCTAGAACAGCAGCAGGCACAAGAACTCTTGAGCATTCCTTATGATCCGAACGTGCCCAACAGCACTGGCATGCAACTTCTCGCAGTCTCAGCTCCGACCACTCCTCCTCGTGTTAATGCAATTCTTAACGGAGACACCCATGTCAATGGTCGCTCTGGCCGTGGACATCTCCCAGTTGACGCAGAGTCACTTACTATAGCAGTTGGTTCCGCTGCAGACAAAAGGAGATCGGTTACATATGCCACCTCTGTCAATTTGTCGCCTGATATGCCAACCCCTGGCGTCACGAACGGACAGAATTTTTCGCGTCCAGCGATTGCAAAGAGCATGCCTGCTAGCCGCCGTACCTCCGCGAGTAGCCATGACGAAGAGCTATCAACCCATCTTCAAGGATTATCCATGTCTGGAGAGCGCTCCAATAGGGCATCACCCATTCCCACACCCGTTTCGGCTTCTATTCTGGTGAGAGCAAATTCACGCTTCAACGATGATCAGGCAGCGCGTTACGCCAGTACTTACAACGCTGGCATGATGTTGGATGAACAATTAGATCAAGAAATGCATAGTGCGTATTTTAAAAATTGCTGAAATTATAAATTTGACAACAATGTAGACGCCATGCGCAACCTTCCTACATCAGATGATGACAAGTATAATGGCCCATATGCAAACAAGGTAAATTTGCATAAGAGTACATTTTTTGCAGCTCCTGACATCTTTATCCAGGTGTCCACTTCTTCGGCAGCTCTTGATCTTGCTCACATCTCGCAAACCTCTCCTCGTTCTCGTTTCCATGCTTTGGAAGCTCGAGAAAAATCTTCTTCAGAGTGGCCTCAGTTCATCGGTGGCCCTCGTGGACCAGATGGGCTTAATTCTCGCACAGAGAGGAGGACTGTGACGAACCCTAACGTGACCTTGTCTGCTCCTCCTGAAGATCACAATGGAGTAAATGCTCTTCCTACCTCAGCCACCCCCCTCCTACAACACTTATCGCAGGGTCCGAATCTCTCCCACGTGCCTTCGCCCAGCCCACAACGAGGCTCGCCCCCGAGCCTGCTCGACGGCATTTCAAGCACAGCTCGTTCTGTACCGGGTACTCCTCTTGGTGTCCATGGCAATCCGAACCATTTGAAGGCTCCTCAGGGTAGCCCGAACACTGCTGAGACTCTTTTGCTAAATACTCGGCTATCAGGTCATCTTCAAATGAGTGAAACCTCTGGCAGTCCCAACGATCTGCAAGCCTCTCTATCTAGGCTGAATCAGCAATCATACGACAATCCTTCATTGGCATTTAGCTCTATGAAAGCCGGTTCCATAGAGGAGGTATGTTTCACACTTTGATGAGTTTGTCTTGCTTTCGTTGACTATCATAACCAGCAACAATACGGTTTGGAATTTGGTGTCGACGGAGGTTTGGATAATGGCCGTTACGGTGCTTACAACTCCAATCACGGTACTGCCAATGCCACCAGCGGATCTACGGCTCTCTATCATCATAACGGCTCTCGTTATGGTTTAGGATTGCCTGGACGCCCCAACGCTGGCGTAACGGATAACAAGATGAATGGTTTGCACGGACCCAAGCACAAACGAGGAGATATGGATCGCGAATGTTAGTCGATTTTTTTACATTAATATGATTCTCGTTAACGACGTCGCTCAGTCAACCGCTTCGCCGGGACACGCCTCGAAGATCTTAAAGGCGAGATTCCGGCCCTGTGTAAAGACCAACATGGATGCCGATATCTGCAGAAGAAATTAGAGGAAGGAAATCCTGACCATCGAGACATGATCTTCTTCGAGACCTTTAAACACTTTGCAGAATTGATGACTGGTGCGGATCTTTCATTATTATGCTGCGGTCTAGGAGTGATCCTATTGATTTTTGTCTACAGATCCTTTCGGTAACTACCTTTGCCAGAAACTCCTTGAGTACTCTACGGATGAGCAACGGAACCTTCTCTGTGATTCGGTCGCTCAGGAGCTTGTGAACATCTCTCTAAACATGCATGGGACTCGCGCAGTTCAAAAGATGGTCGATTTCCTCTCGACTCGACGACAGGCAAGTGTGCTCTTTTTCCCCCCAATCACCCTCCTGAACACTTTGCGTAGCAGGCAGATCATCGATACAACGCTCAAATACATTCCATCATCAGGGCACTGAGTCTACATGTTGTCGTGCTTATCAAAGACTTAAATGGAAATCACGTAATACAGAAATGCCTCAACAAACTTGCCGCGGAGGACAATCAAGTACGTGTCAAGATATTGAAATTTGACTTACGCATAACAATCTATGTCTCCAGTTCATTTATAATGCTGTTGCTGCTAACTGTGTAGAAGTTGCTACTCATCGTCATGGGTGCTGTGTTCTCCAAAGATGCATTGATCATGCCTCTGATCATCAGCGTGCCCAACTGGTGACTGAAATTACATATCACGCTCTCACTCTCGTCCAAGATCCTTATGGAAATTATGTGTGTACTCCTGTTACCATGCTTAATGCTGGACTTACGTTTTGAACGCAGGTTGTGCAATATATCCTCGATCTAAACGATAATCGTTTCAGTGACGGTGTAATCCGCCAGTTCATTGGCAACGTTTGCGCACTTTCTGTGCAAAAATTCAGCTCTAACGTCATTGAAAAGGTTTGTTGAATCTCCCTTGCGTTACTATATTCAGAAACTCAAATTGCCTACTAGTGTATCCGTGTTGCGGAACACAACACACGTAAGGTCCTTATTGACGAGCTTTTGAATCGTACTCGCCTGGAGAAATTACTTCGTGATTCTTACGGCAATTATTGCGTTCAGGTTTGTAGTTCATCTCATTGTCACGTAACCTTTTTTTGACCAATGCATCCACTACACAGACAGCTCTAGACTATGCTGAACCTGGACAACGTGCACTCCTAGTGGATGGCATTCGTCCGATTCTTCCATTGATACGAAATACACCATATGGCAAACGTATCCAGAACAAGCTTCAACGCGAGCACTTGGATAACTACGGAGGCTATCATGTTCAGCCCACTCTAGGCGGTCTTGGCCTCAGCAATCAAGGAATGGGCATTGCTCATGGTCATGGAGGAGGTCGTCATCCAAGCCATCATTCCAATCCTCTGGCTGATATTTACACGGGTCAAAATGGCCTCTACTCTATGACACAAAGTCCGGCATCCTTCAATCAGCATCTCGCCGGGTCACAATTGCATGGTCTGCAACCGCAATCGATTGACGGTTATGTCTTACAGAGTAACTCTAGCCACAACCAAAGTGGACTGTCTTCGCACTCTCACGGGGGCGGGTTCTCCGGATCTCCTTTCACCACTCCTTTCGCAGGCACTGGTGTATCTGCAACTTCTCTGGCTGATCCTTACCAAAGGAACTTCCAGGGTTATGGAATGTAAACGCACGGCGACGTCGAGGTCACGCCACCCTCAACAATCATTTCCAATATGGACTTATACTCTTTCTAATCGCTTGGCCTTGCGTCTGATACCTCAAAAATCTACTCTATTGCAAAACTTTTGAATTGTTTCATCATTCATTTCCTCTCTTTTTTGCCAGACGTGGCCGTAGTATTATCTAATTCATCGAAGCTTACAACCCGAATCTATATTTCATACCACACAACGCCTTCTCCCGCACTGTATTCTGCAACCGGCATATTCACACTACCATTGTTTTTCCTGCTTTCCTGTCACAACACTTTTTTATTGCCGCTACTCATTTGTACAGGTTATTCCCTCACGCACCTAACTCGGTTGTCTGTCTTATAGTATCCTCCTTGCAGCACTATTTGTCTGTCATTCTGTAGTTGTTCAAACTGAAGCTGTATAAAGTCAATCGATAAATAGAAAATGCGGATTCAATTATTCTGGAATCAACAAATGACTGAGTGACACTGATATGTCTAACGACCGTGCTCTACACACTTACCGAGTATGCTACCGGCACTCTCCTTCAAGTACGGCAGAAAGAGATACATGTGTATGTACATAGTTGGTTGATAAAAAACGTGTCACCAGCCAAAATCACAGAGTTACTCAAGTCAATCAAATCATAAGGCGACCAGTGCTTGAAAGAAACACTGTTATACAGCATCACCCTCTATCTCTCTTGCATACGTTTGCATTACAGTAGTTTTATCTTAGCTGGAACTGTTTGGCCATAGCATAATTTCCATCGAAAGGACAGTGTACTGCAATGGGAAGGAAGATACGACAGGAAGTGATATGCCAAAGTGACTGTTCACCGGTTCTGAAATTGCCAACGTCCTTTGTGAGTGGATGGTATTCGATAGTTTACACACTCACCTTCGTGAAACCGATAGCAGACGCCTTCTCGCGGAAACACTGACGGCAAAGATCAAGACCATATTTGCGGACAAGACCAGCCTGGTGAGCGCAGAGCCGGCTGTAGTTTAGACACAAAAAGTTGTCGTGAGGCTAAGTTTCGCGCAGAAGGAAGGTGTCCCACCATTGACGGCTACCCTTTCCGAATTTTCTAGGACGAGAGAACCACACAGCGTCGTGAGTCATTTTTGAGGGTAAGTTGCTTGAAGAGTCTAGTACTTGATGAATGTGCAGAAGCGGAGGACGGTTGTACTCACTGTGTCAGCTACCGCGAATTTTGGCGCACAATATTCCTTGTCAGTAGGGATGCGTGTGTGCCGCTTACGTAAACTGTATAGCTCTCACAATTAGAGTTTGATCTCCAATCAATTTGCATAATGTCAATTCCGGAGGATTGAACGATTTTAAAGTATTTATAGGTAGAAATAGAGAATAGTCATGTACTGCCTGGTTTTTTATCTCAGGTACTGAACCCCCCCTGCGAGTAGGGACTATGGCGCCGGTCTCCCTACCGTTAACGCTACCCTACAAAAAAAGAAGGAAAAAAAGATGGACAATAGTCCGTTGAAAGAGGTGTGAAAGTAAGTGTCATTGGGGTTGAATGTAAAAGATCATGGTTTTTCTGGCGCAGAGGGCTTGTTCGGCCGCATTTGTCGTACATTCTGAACATTACGACATGCATCCAAATGAGGTCCGTTCATTTGAACATAGTGTTGCCACCCAGGGTCTGAATGAGGTCAGGAAACGTTCTCATCTCCGCAGAGAAACGACGAAAACTATTTAGTAAAGGGAAAAGGAGATCAAGACTGAGTACGAGATCGAAACAAGTACATAATAACAACAAAGTCGATGTTGGCTGCTTCATTCCGCTGGGTGTTCTTGTCCTCCAAGTTCTAGCCAATGAAGACGACAGAACCCATAGCGGTTGTTAAAGTCTCGATCTCAGCATCCTGTTCTGAGTCGGAATCGCGAATGACACAGAGGACGTGATTAGTCAAGGTGCTTGGCTTAGAAGGTGTCAGCACGTCAGAGATCTGAGGAAGCGAGCGTGGTGAATCTTTGGATTGCATTGAGCGCAAAGAACTTTTGAAAAGACCAAAGATATCAATCCCACCTTGATGCTTGACTGCTGCCAAATCACTCGTCTTTGGCATCTTCAATTCCCTTGAAGCTCGAGTCTCAAAGAGAGCAATAAGCCTCCCCTTTCTACATGCCCCGCATACTATATTGAGGTACTTGTTTAACCTCAAGTTTACATTCCAAATGGTTACTCACCAACTTTGGCAACATCAATAGACTTGCTATGGCGGCCATAGCTAGTATGGCGGATTAACACAGGATACGGTCCGAAATGTAATGATTTCCATTCACATTTTTGAACATTGCAGGCATTCTGGAACCCAAGAATTCAGCGCTGAAACAGAGGAAGCACTTTGGATTACACACTCCAATTAAACTTGAAATCGATTTCGTAGTTGTGTTTGGTCTAGGTGCATGGGTTATCAGAGCTACATCGATATAGGGAGATTCAAGTTTACAGTGATTACAATCTCAGGATGTGCCCGCATGACTTTGTTCGACCTAGAAAGCAGCATTATTATTGCTTATACTGAGCCTTGTCGAAAGAGGGGAGCGACCAAGCTTTGAAAATGCTGCCGTGAACTTCCTTTGGACGAGCGTCAATAATCCATGACGCTAGATGGCACATCTCATGAGAGAGTGTATTTCGTATCCTTTCTGGATAAAACATGAGAAGAAGCGGGGAAGCAAGAGGCATCTTATACCATCACAATTCAAGATCTTCTCTGCAAGCTCTATCTCGGTTGTTTGAACACCATCTCGTGATCTGTCAAGCCCCTAGTCAATTGGAATCGTTACGCCACGAAATTACCAGTACCGATGCCATTTAGCTCTGCCGGCTGTCGTCAGCAGCCGATTATTCCAATTGAGCTTTGTTTCCTTGGGTAATTTATCCTCAAAGACGGAACGATTGAGTTCTTTAAATAGGCTTCGAGCATAAGTCACCCGCCGCTCTTGCTCGGCAGCAGCTTGCGCTTTCTTGCTGAGACGAGGCGTTTGCTTACTCCTTTTCGGTTCGGGTGTATCGTCTGTGCAAATAGGTTTCACCGGGGTCAGATGGGCTTTGGGTACCTTTGGACGGTAGGAAGTCCCTTTTGGATTGTTAATGTCTCTGTCCAAGGTGGGTGACTGCTCGCCATCGTCTAAAAGTTGCTTGAAAGATGGTGATGGGAGAGGTTTCCTGGCACTTCTTGGCTCATATCTCAAAATATTGTGAGATTTCAATTTTCAAATAAAATCAAGACTATCGGGGCTCACAATACGAGGATAGAATCGTCATTTTCGAAATCGTCCTCTTTTTCAGAATCAAACTGTTCCTTTTCACTGAAGGTTGGTGCCCTTGCCACAATCTCTCTGAATAGCTCAGTTTTTCGCAAAACAGGTCGCTCAGGAGAGCTATCAGAGAGTTCAAAAACCTCTGAAACGTGTGTGATATTCTCTTCGCCATCGTTACATTCGGAGTCAGAGCTCTCGATCACCCTCCTTGGGGCACGATATAATTTCCTCGGCGTAGCATTTATTGGAAAACACCTTTCACAGTATCATAGACAAGACGTCTCCAGATCTGCGTTACGAACACTTACCTTGAACTGTCGTGGGCGCCTTTGGCATCACCAGATTTTTTGTTTGTGGACAAGGAACCCAGAGTTGGCAAGAAATGATCACCTAAGGTATAACTCCTGCTTCCGCTCGTGCTAGAATGTGCCCAAGTCAAAACAGCGCTGCTGGTAAATAAATGTACAGACTTGTCCTCCTCATCTGATGATATTTCAATCACCTGTCTTGAAGACTTAACATTCCTAGAAGGCAGGTCAAAATACAATAAAAGAATTGCATCATGAGAGCAGGAACCTTCTATCATCTTCACTATCAGGGATAACTTCTCCAGGCCACCGACTGTCCCGTTTGAGCAGCGATGTTGCTTTTGCGGTTACCGGAATGGCCCGATGCTGGGTTTCTGCCTTTGACTGAGAGTCGGACACGGTAAGCATGTATGTTCATTAGCACAGGGCTATGCCCTCTTTGCAGGATTGGAGTTCGAACTGAGAGAAATCGTGGTCATGTGATTGACGCGTTCGACACGTGATCGCGTATAAGATATGGTTTGTGGCATGGCGTGGTCACGTCGCAGTGTGCACAGTAGGTGGAACACGATACTACATACAGTACACTACCAGCACCGGCGTCAAGTACATTTGCACCCTACGGTCCTACCCCCCGCCTCTTAGCTCATTGCAGTAGCTTGCCGGTGGTATAAACTTAGTCATTAAGTCGCGTTTGGTCCAAAGGGGACAAATTTGTTGACGCATGTACTTATTGAAACGCGACTTGTTTTCGAATACTTATCCCAGATCTCTTCTAAACAAGTATGATTATTGATTGATTGTTTGCAATTACATCTTGTAATGTACGTCAGGGGCATGTCCAAATGCAATGCAGAGTTGGTTGTGAGTGTATGGATTCAATAGCAAATAAGTATCTAAAGAGACCAAATCTTCAATGACGTATCGCATCCACCCGTTATTAGATATCGATCCATATAACGTAGCTTTTCTACTGGTTTGGTATGTCCGTTCGTAAGCAACGTTGAGTGTTGCGCGCTGGTTCGATTATAGATCTATATAGCAATAAATAACTAACTTGACATCAGACTCAAGGGAGACCTAATCACCTTGACGCCATTTTCACCGGCAGCGGCAATGATTTTGCGAGTATCGAATTGAAGGCTTGTCACGGCATGATCATAATTAATAGTCTCAAAGCTTCGTCCACTACGAAGGTCCCAGATCTGGCGCTTGATTAGAGGAATATAGTCCAAAGGAAAGAAGGCCTACGCGTATGGTTCTATCGAGGCTGCCACTAGCTATATGTATTTCGTCAAATTGGAGGCAGGTGATAGGAGCCGTATGTCCCAGTAGGGTCCGATGGGCTTGGCCCGTGCGCACTACATGCATGATGAGTTCAAAGACAAGAACAATATGATATGAACCCACTATCCCACATTCGCACTGCCCCGTCGCCACTACCACTAACGAGTCCATAGCCCCAGAACTGGACTCCGCCTACGAAATCTTCGTACATACCCCAACTACCATCGGCATATGGAGGAGTGGGTACCGGAAATGTACCAGGAGTCGACGAAGGCGCTCCGAATCCATACGTACTTGATGCTGTACCAGATTTAGATGGATGAGACATTGCCCAAAGAATGTCCATTGTCATAACACATTGCCCAGTATTAAGATCCCATTGACGCAGAGTTTTGTCAGACGCGCCTGTGACCTTGGAATATACCAATCAAGCCAATTTCAATGCAAAGGTGGATAGAAAGCTTACGAGGCATTCGTCCTCGAAGTAGAGTGCGGTTACAGCCTTCGTATGTCCCTCGAGTAATCTTGCACAAGGTCCATCTTTCACTGGAGGGTCTTCTGATACACCATCTCTTATACCGTTAGATGCTGCATCTTCAAGCTCAGCATCCTTCTCAGTCTCATCTTCCTCTGCAACGTCACTAAGGCTGACGAATGCTCCAGTACCCCATCCATCATGTTCATCATCATCCACTCGTCGTAAATCCCACAATCTTACGTTACCATCCTCACCTCCTGTCAGACAAACATGATCTTCCACTTGGACACATTTGACAGCTCCTATATGACCACGAAGCCGTCCAATCTCCGTTCCAGTGAAAAGATCCCATACGCGGGGCTGAGCATCCTCTTGTGAGGCGCTGACAAGAGTACCATAAGGTTCTGAAAAATCAAGGGCCGTAATGGCCGTCGTGTGGCTTTCTAGAGTCTATCGTGGACGATCAGAACACCGTAAAGAATTGTGTGCATTAACTTGCCATGAAAGCGACCCCCGGTGGAAGTTCATCATGCTCAGAAGGAAGGAATGCGGGCCCTAAAGATTATATATAAATAAGCCGAGAATGGTACCAATGGATGTAAAAGACCTTTGCGCCTGCGTGAACTGGGTGGAAGATGTAGAGGTTGTGCCGTAGCTTTCGCTTGTTTTGAACGGCCAGCTGTCTCTTCAAACTCCAGCCTCTCCTTGACGCCGACCACTAAGAGGGTACTCAGAACGTGACGAGTTACGAGAATGCTTTACTCGAACTCACATTCATCATCCAATTCAAGTTCATCCTCTTGTAGCTTCAATAAGTCCTGTTCAAGTTTTGCACGAATACTGTCCAAGGCAGCAATCTTATTGGTGATCTCAACAATTTCGTTATTGATGAGACTCTATACGAATACGTTCAAACAATGAAGATAAGATAAAACGCATAGAACTCACCCTTCGTACGCAGAGATTTTCCTTGTCTCGTTGAATTTCCTGCGTTTGATGAGAAAGCTCGTCCTTTCCGAGAATCTTTTGCGCACTCAAACTTTCCCTCCCCCGTCTCTTGCCCTTTCTTCCAGCGTCAGATGCTGTGACAATGACGACGTCATCCTCACTAGTGACATTCTGACCTTCATCGTCTTCTGTTAGTAAACCCCGAGCACTCATGCCCAACTTCTTCAAGCCTATCCTTGGCGTCTCTACATTCCTCATCTGCCGTCTTCTCGTTCGACCCTGGTCGGCACTGGGAATCGTGGCATTGAATCCACGTAATAAACTGACCTTGGACGCAGAGTCATCTGGGTCAGGTACCTCTGCGTCCAACAACTCTTCCGTGGCCTCTACAATCTGCAGGTCTCGTGAGGTTATGCGACGCGATCCAAAGCTCAATCTCAGGGGTGCTCTACCAAGTGTCGCAAAGTCGAGACGTGTTTTACCCATATCTGAGGCGCTGACGGAAACGCGGGGTCGAGAGGCGACCGTAGCTGCAGAGTTTATCATACGAGGCGTCATAATTACGGGAGCCACTGAGAAACAATGATTCGGTAATCTGTGAAGATACGACAGGACAATGAGAGTTAACGTAGACGTACAGTCGGAAAGTATTTTAGTTGAATCTTTCTTCCTATGGTGGAACGGAGCCAGTAAAGCATTCTGCACGATCTCCAATTTGCTTGGACCGGAATGGTTGGCATCCATCACAATAGGGTCTAAAGATGGGCGGATGTTTCGTTTCTTGTCGTTGTGACGCCGGCCATTGGGGTCAGCAGACATGAAAGGACGAACAAGACTTGCCGCGCGACAGTCGGCTTGAAAATTCTGGACCAAAACCGACTACTGCCGAACTCAACCCCGGCCTGTTTCTCACGGTTTGGAGATGATTTCATTACATCCGCTACCGTACCCCGAAAACAATCTATAAGCATATTGATACAGGATTACTGAAGGTAACTAATGAAATACAGGTATTATATGTCACTGTGATCCGTTCCCAGAGTGCTGTCATGATATTCATCACCCCGTCAGAGCCTAAACGCGGTGTAAAATATGGTCAACGTGTATTTTGACGTTGCTGAAGAGATCATCTTGTCCAACCGAAGTCCACGAGAATACCAAGCCCATAAGGACGCAGGTCATATTCTCGACGGAAGAAGGGCCGCTTGTCCTCAGTTGGTGGTGATGGTTGGACAGGCGTATTGGTAATGTCAAGGGTGGGTGATCGAGGTTCAGGCGCCGGTAACGAAGAAGATAGGTCCAAACTGGAATCACCTTTCAAGGCGTAGTTGAATAGGCGAAAAATGGAACGCAAATTTCGGCTTGCAGATTTCAAAGGGAAGGACAAAGATGATGGGCCAGGAGCAGCCGTCCGAGGCATTGTGACATTGAAGGAGCTGACAGTCGGTGTAAGTGGGGTGTCCAGATGATTAGGTTTTGCGTTTGTCTCCAGCGCCGCCTCTTCGATCTTTAGTTCGCGCTCGAAATCATCCTTCAAGCGCTGAACACTAATATACTCCCAATACGTGACATTGAACGGTTCAAAAAATCCTCCGGCAGAAAAGTCGCACCAACATCGATCAACGACCTGTATCACATCCGGCAACGGCTTGGAGTAACCCGAGCCAAGAGAACTATTCAATGCTTCTGCAAAAGTTGTGATGTTCTCTGCCCATGGTGTCGAAAGGGCGCTATCAAGCGGGAAAGGTTGCCAATAACACGAAGAAACAAAAAGAGTCGTAAGCAGAACGATGCAATAGAAACTATTGGAAAAAGGTTGGTACGAGCTCAGTCGCAAATTCCGCAACGCACCAAGGTTTTGCGTGCATTGTTAACGAGAACAAGAACAACAGCAGAAAGTAAGGAGGTGCCGTTGGCAATGGCAGCAACAGTAGGGGAAGAAACCAACGCGTGCACCTTCAAAAATGGCAAAGTGAGGGGAAATTGCAGCTCATGAGTTCTTTCCAAACATACCACATATCGATCAACTGGAAAAGAAATGACGGAAAATAGAAATGGAACGACTAAGTATGTTTGTGAAGGATTCGTGACCGGCAGCCGGAGCCGCTTTGGGGATAGTGTCCGGCTGCTTACGTATTCGGTATCTTTCTGGGGCCTTCTACGCGATTCACGTTGCACTTTTAACCGCGTTTTTTCTTCTTGCTTGCCACACTTGAAATGACAACCCATCCCGAGGTGCTATGGGCTCAGCGCAGCTCAGCAGTTGATGATGCAAAGGTGATATCTTCACATTGTCGCGTCCTTGGTCCTTCTCACCAATCTGACGCAAGAACATCATCTACTTGACCGTCAATCTCCCTGATATTCAAGAGCCATCCCTCGAATATGAACTTACTCCTTCATCGATCTCTTTCAAAGCCAAGACTGGAGAGTCAGTAGCTTCTTATATAGTTTGAAAGTTTGACAAAAAGGCTCACCATACTTCAGTGCTGCTCGCGGAATGCCAGAAAAAGCATACGAATTCAAGCTTGAATTCTACGCTGAGGTAGCGCCCGAGGTTGGTGACCCATCGATTCGAAAAAATCCACTGAGATCTACAGCTTCGTCTCATCTCTAGCTCTCGACCAAGAAACTTACAACCCGTTCGTTCTCTGCCGTCATCCGCAAGAAAAATAAGCAGGAAGAGTACTGGCCTCGATTGACCAAGGAAAAGGTCAAGAACCCGTTTCTCAAGACTGATTTCTCCAAATGGGTCGACGAAGACGAACAAGAGGGTGCAACGATTCCTGATGACGACGGCGACGACTTCGGTGGAGGATTGGGTGGCATGGGCGGCATGGGCGGCATGGGGGATATGGGTGGCTCGATGCCTGGCGGCATGGACTTTGAAAAAGTTTGATATGTCATATTTTCTCTTATTCACGCACTCAACCGTTTTCTTTTAGATGATGGCGCAGATGAAGGAGAGTGGCGCGTCTGGAATGCCTGCTCATTCCGATGAAGGTGATGATGACGACTCTGACGACGACGGCCCTCCTCCTCTCGAAGAGACTGAGGCATCGAAATAGAAGAATGAGGTGATCTTGACTCATTTTGCTTGTGGTTTCGCGCCACGTATTTTGTATGTATCAAGTTTCAAGAAAATAAATGCGCTGTAACGAATATAAAAACATGTTGACTCAAGGACAGCTGCGTGATATAGATCTTCTAGAGAGGAGGAAAATATGAGATAGCTGCGCCGTCACGGTCATCTAGGTACAGGCTTCAGCAATTATGAAATTGACCCTTTCCGCAGTACTAGTAGTTGCTTCATCCACATCCTTGACGTGCGAAGGTTTGACACTTTGTGACGAAGGGATCTAGGGTTTGAAGGGAGGTCATTTATACAGATAACTATCAGCTTCTGTGAGAATGAGAAGCCTAAGTAGTTTTTCGATGAACAAACCAGTGCTTCGTATGCAACGTGTAATCAGATTATGTGAATGTTCTTCCAATCTTATAGCTCCAATGTAACCTCTACTGTCCCATCTATATACCTTGCCGACACCCTAATATATGATATTTTTTATGTTAAACGCGAGTCTCATGGGACGAGACGAGGCAGCTCACTGAGTTAAATCATTGACGATATAATCAGGGGAAGCATCAGACGCGAGAAGGACTTCCCGAGGCGTCGAAGTGCACACAGCAAGGGTTTTGGCACCTGCTGACCGTCCTGACTTCAGGCCAGAGATGGCATCCTCAATTACGAGGCCTGCGATGACCTTGCTTCAACTTCTTCAACCAACGAAGGCAAAAGAGCTACCTACAATGTCTAGGGTCTACGCCACATTTAGCAGCACCAGCAAGATAAGGCGCTGGGTGGGGTTTACCCGCCGTCACATCACTGGATGTCACCAATCCAGTAGGGACAGTGATTCCCGCCGCTTTCAAGGCTTGTGAAGCATATTTACTCGAAGCTGATCGAATCATACGACGTCAATGGCATTTGCCTTTAGATAGCTCCTAGATCAGTTTACCTGAAGTTACTATATTCCAACCATGTTTACCAGGCTGGTCGAGCTATAGGCATCGACTTCAAAACGGAGGCATGGACAAATCACCAAAATTACCTGTCTGAGTAGGGTAATTGCACCTGGCAAAGCTGTTGGCCCCCCTGCTATCACTTCGTCTTCAAAACGATCAATCTCGGCCTATTGCAAAAAGTGACTAGAAGACGAAGATAAACGCAGAAGTAATCAAATCGTACAAGCAGCTTTGCTTCATCGTCGACTCGACAATACTCCTTTAATGTATCGTAGAGTCTCCTTCCATGTGCCTCGTGAACAATTTTCGCAGAATCACCGAGGGAGTAGTCATTTGCGAAAGTATGCCAGGCAGATAGAACCCCAGGAGTAGAATCGATCAAGGTTCTATGAAGAAATGTAACGTAAGTGCTTTTCGAACGCCAAGGAGTCGACGACGGTGGCTGTTCGTATATTATCGACGCCGTCTATGAACTATACGTACCCGTCCATATCAAATAGGATCTAGCGATTTGGGAATGTAGTGTCAAGGCCGCAGATGCTGTAATTAGATCAAGACAATACACACAGCATCCACAGTTAGTACCACAGGACCCATTCCGATGAAAAATCGGAGGACACAATCTGTCTGTACTCGAGAAAAGTTGAGACGACCCAGTCGCCATCAGTCAGGATCCGAACGGGCCGGGACGGGAGCATGATGGGGTGGACAAATAAATTTAAACATACTTCGTCTTCTTCCCAAAGCCTGCGCAAATGTCGATCTCTTGTTGGCCAGGACTTGCGATGATTATGTAGTCGCTGATTAACAAGGTGCGGAATATTCACCCGTTTCATCTGGTGTTCTTTATGTTCTAAGCTGACATCATTTCCTGTGTATTTGGGGATTATGATTGGTCCTCTTGATGTTCCATAAGTCATTGTTCAATCAATTTCATACGACAAGTTGCACGCATGGCCTAGTCAGAGGAATTTTTCTAGGTAATGCAAGATGCCTGCCTGGATAGTGTGCGATCAGACCTCTAGTGAATCGGTGGCCCGAAGATAGAGCAACTGCATTCTTAGCAGACAGTTTGAACGGCATGGAAGGCGGAATAGCAGCAGGACGAAGTATCGCAGGTATAGGTGCGCTTCTCACGAACAACGCTGGCGCAGGTGTGGAAGGGCCGAACCAACCAACACAAGCCACAAGCTTTGGTCTGATTAAGTATTTGGTCGTGAATACCGAGATGATTATCTTGTTCTGGATTAGACTATGGTCAATATATATAGCCGCACGAAGCCATCTGCGGGACATTGGAAAGGAGGTAGCTCAAGCTTTGTCACAACGTCTCGGTCGGGATTTCAAGATTCTGAAGTTCATCAACATCAGAACGGAGGGTACGGGCATTGTACTAGATTAAAACACGAAAACTTGGCACGATGAACTGAAAACACTGATAACTCATGGCGTTAACGTGATGAGAGGACTTGACATCGATTTAGTTCAAGTCTACGAGGATTAGGCAAGTAAAGAAGTCATAGCTACAGTGTGCCTAGATTTTTGTTATCCAATGATACAAAACACCGCCAGATGGAATTCAACGTCTTCGTTCAGCCTCCCAGCGGGCTTTCATGAGTTGGAAGCCCTCATATTTTGTCCGGATGTTTATTGCCTGTCCAGCCAATGGAGCAGGATGAAGGGAGGAAACATAAATCGGTTCGGTACGTATCACCTGGAAAGGAATGATGTGTGAAGACATTTCACAACGGTACTTAGAGAGAGAGAATCTTACCGATCCAATGGCGAGGAAGAATGAAAAAGTCGCCGCACTACTTAACATATACTGTGAGAGCGTGGCCATAGCACCTCGAGGGCCCGCGCCGCCTCTAGGGAGGGCCTTAAGAAAGAACGCCGTCAATGAAGAGGATGTAAGTTGACCTGATGATACTCCAAGAGCCAAAGATGAATCCAATTGTAAGGCCGACTCCACCGCCCATGAGGGCTCCCATTCTGAAGGGATTCCATTAGAGATGTAGACTTGGAAAAAGTAACTCTTACTTCACTATTGAGTCCACGAGATGTTTCAGAACATTTCAGAGTGGAATGTGATATGTACACATACTTTTCTGCCATATAGATGGTCCTCCATGACCATGGGGAACAGGAGCAGCCATTATCGTCGAGCTTTTAGGACCAAGCGAGGTGGAGAAAAAACAGGTCACGCGTCATTCCATGCAAGTCGAACACACGCTTTATTTTACATCATAATATATGACTTCGCTGTCTTTTCCTCCTGCTCAACAAGCTCAGATCAGTAGGTCATAATGCACACAATCGACGTCGAGATTAATTTTTAGTTCGAGCAAATCAGCGAGATTTATATCATGTTTCGTCATTAAGAGATCAAACAGAAAGTGTGCTCCGGTCTTGGCTCGGTGAGGCATTTTTCAGTATTTGGGAATGAAACTTGACTCGTCGATAGGGACAAGATGGTTAACGAGATGGGATAAGGAAGTTGAACTCCTTGTCAAGTTGGCATACTATGGGATAACTACTGGACGAGGTAAGTCAATGACGCTCCAACCCTACTTTGTGCTGAGATGGCCCCCGACTGGTAGCTGTGCAGACTCTCGGAGAAGAATATACGGATATTTGGCAATCCTCTGTACGCACACCACCTTCTTTCCAAACGCGTACAAGTCTTGTTCTCCTTTCAACCCTATCTGCGTATGCACTCAATAAACTCAGCAACCTACCCCTGCTGCGAGGGCAAGATTCACGAGTTAAAGGACTTCTAAGAGCAATACCGGCTGGCCTTAGTATTGCTTTTGAATTGAATCTAGCCATTTTCTATCTTAGAGGGACTTACCATGATGTTGTTAAAAGATTGTTTGGGATCCGCTATGTATGTACGAGCCCTCACGCATTTCTACTGTTCATCACAATATCGGCAGCTGTCTTCAACACCCGAAGATCCACACACACGACCGCCTTCATACTCCTTGCTGGGAATATTGATTCTTATTCGACTCTTGCACCGTCTAATCACAGGTATCCGGAGTCGATCTAATCTGCACGATGCATCCACCGGTGGAAAGGGAGAAAGAAAAGCATCGAAATCAAGAGAAGCCTATCTTGACGAGAGGCCAGTCTCTTCATTTCTCGGCCCCGTGAACCCGGAAGGTGAACCAGCTAGACCGGCGGAGGAGGATGAAAGGACAATGTTGGACGTGACATGCATGCCAGAGGCTCTAAGAGCTTCGAGAAATTGTACTCTTTGCTTGGAGGAGAGGACAGATAGTTGTTCGACAGAATGTGGACATTTGTTTTGTTGGAGCTGCATTGTTGGATGGGGAACAGAAAAGGTGAGATATGATGCTTTGCGGGTATTTGGTATTCATTCTTCTCTACAGTCTGAATGTCCCCTCTGTCGGCAGTCCCTTAACCTTGCACGTCTCCTACCAATCTACAACTTGTAGAATTAAAGGAATCGCGTAAAATCATACGTATGGAGTAGCCCATAGGAATAGGTTAATACAGCTGTGAAAATCATGCAACCTGTTGTATGAGGGTAATATTATCGCCCTTTAACAGTATGCGGCCTAAAATGATGTGTAAAGAACGGTGAAGACAAGGATTAGCTGAGAAACGAACCCAGTTCTCTACGTGGCTTGGCATCTTTGACATACACTTCCGCAGCCTCGTCTATCACAACGTTCATGAATTCATCAAAGCCCTGTGAGGTCAATCTCAGCACGCAGGTGCACTTCAGTCGAGAACCCATACAATTATGCGTCCCTCAATTCGCATCTCAATATTATCATATAACCATATCGAGATTTTCGTTTTCTAAAAGAGTAAATTGAATGAGAGTGGCATATATCAAGAAGAACTGACTTGTTGCAGGTTTTTAAAGATGACGTTCTAGATGAGTGAATCGATTAGCAATATACCCTTGTATAAAATTGAATACTTCACGATGGGTTGAACCATCACACGTTGCTGGCGTCCTGACATGATGAGTATAGTCCTTGGGAGATGAGTGAACTTGAGAGAGGTGACTCCTGTATAAGGTTAGGGTTGTAACATTACACGTGGTCAAGGAACATTGCCAACTCGTGGACGACGCGTCGATACAACAGCGAAACGACATTAGTTGATACCCTAGCCAGCATGGAGGTTTGTGTGTCTATTGCCTATGAAAATGAGCCAGCTCAAAAGGTCAAAAGGCTTTTGCTCCTGCAAACTCGTCTACTGCAGCTGCAGTGACGTTTATCACATTTGTACAAGACCTGAAGAAGAAAACCAAAACATGGGGTCCGATGATTGACCTCTGTGCTAATGGAGAGAAGACTCTTGAGCGCTTCAGGTACCAGTTTCCGGATGACTGGCTCTATAGCGATCAATTACGAGGGGAATGGAGCGCTTACAACGAGATATTGAAGCGGAAGAATGACTCTATTCAAGAGCAACTTGGTGCGTAATGATTTCGAATTAAGTGGCCTGTCTTATGATGTGTCCGTTATCTTCAGCGGGTTTGCAACTGAAGATTGTCGCGGAGGATAAGATAGTCGAGAACAAGATCGTTGATATCTTGCAAGAATGGGAACAAACCCGCCCGGTGCAAGGCAGTATGCGCGCGGACACGGCGATGAATACTATAAACGTCTTTGAAGGCAAACTAAATCGCGTCCAGGAAGAATATGACCTCGTCTGCAGGGCCAAGGAAGCACTCGATCTCGAACTGACGCGTCACACGCGTCTTGAGCCGGTCTTTGAGGAACTACGCGACCTCAAAGCAGTATGGACCGCACTTTCTGGCATTTGGAGCCAAATTTCGGAGTTGCGAGAGCTCTCTTGGGCCACGGTTCAACCTAGAAAGCTCAGGCAACAGATAGACGGGCTTCTGACCTCTACGAAAGAGATGCCGACAAGGATGAGGCAGTATGCTGCTTTTGAATACGTGCAGGACGTGCTGAAAGGCCTTCTGAAGTCGAATACGATTGTCTCAGAGTTGAAATCGGAAGCCCTAAAAGACAGGCATTGGAAGCAACTCTTCAAAGCTTTGCGCGTCCCTTCTCAGATCGCTATGCCACTGTAAGTCGTTCCGAAATTATACACCTTCAACAGCTTCACGTGTGTATAGTATGACCCTCGGCCATGTATACGACATGGACCTGAAGAAGAACGAGAATTTGATCAAAGAGGTCATCATACAAGCCCAGGGAGAAGTACGTTCTATTGCCTTCTCCTTTTTATTACTTGAATAAGTATGTTATAGATGGCCCTTGAGGAATACATCAAACAGGTAAAAGAGATTTGGACGAGCTACACCTTGGATCTTGTCAATTACCAGAACAAATGCAGACTCATTAGGTTTGTTTCATGATTCAGAGTATATTCTAGTCTTTTGATGTCTTCGCAGAGGATGGGATGAATTGTTCAACAAGTGCAGCGAGAATCTAAACTCGCTCACAGCGATGAAATTGTCGCCATATTACAAAGGTCAGCACTCCTGAGCATTCCTACTCGTTTAATCCCAGTTAATTTGTCTTCATTCAGTATTTGAAGAAGAAGTAGGTATTGCTTACACTTTTGTTGTAGCATTTGTCAATTATTCGGTCAGGCCAGCTCATGGGAAGAAAAACTCAACAGAATCCACGTACTTTTTGGTGAGGGTCTCGTCATGAATGAAGAGGAGTTATCACTGATACCAACGCAGATGTTTGGATCGATGTACAACGACAATGGGTTTATCTTGAAGGCATCTTTTCTGGTAGTGCCGATATCAAACATCTGCTCCCGACAGAAAGTTCGCGATTTTCGGCGATTAACCTCGAGTTTTTGACTGTGATGAAGAGAGTGTATAAGTCACCCTTTGTGCTTGACGTCATGAATATCCAGGGTATTCAGAAGAGTCTGGAACGCCTTGCAGACCTGTTACACAAGATTCAAAAGGCACTAGGCGAATACTTGGAGCGAGAGCGCTCTTCCTTCCCTCGCTTCTACTTCGTTGGCGATGAGGATCTCCTGGAGATTATTGGAAATAGCAAAGATATCCTCCGCATTATGAAACATCTGAAGAAGATGTTTGCTGGTATTTCTACCATTATTCTGGATGAAGATCTGACAGAGATTCAAGGAATGGCGTCTCGAGAAGGAGAAGAAGTTCGCTTTCCCGAACCGATTCTTTTGAAGGACTATCCTAAGATTAATGATTGGTTGGCCAAGCTTGAATCCATGATGCGCCTGTCGCTCTCCAATCTTTTGTGTGAGGCAGTTACCAAGCTCCAAGTCTTCTATGGAACAGGTTCAAACTTGACTATGGATGAATTGATGCCTTGGATGGAAGTATTCCCTGCCCAGTTAGTCACACTAGCCGTTCAAGTCGCTTGGACGGCTTCTGTAGAAAGCTGTTTGGAAGCTGGCCAGCTATCAGGGGGCCCCCTCGACACGGTGCATCAAGCACTGGACCTACTAGCTGACATTGTCTTGCAAGAGCTGAATCCTGTTACGCGTCGGAAATGCGAACACCTCATCACAGAGTTGGTTCACCAACGAGATGTCATTCGAGAGCTCGTCCAGCAGCGTGTCACAGATGTACAACATTTTACGTGGCTTTACCAGATGCGATTCTACGTCCACCAAAACGCATCTGACCCGCTGGAAAGGCTGGCTATCAAGGTCGCAGATGCATCTTTCCCCTATGGCTGGGAATATTTGGGGGTTCCAGACCGTCTTGTTCAGACCCCCCTTACTGACAGAGTGTATCTGACCTTGACACAGGCGTTAGACACTCAGCTGGGCGGAGCGCCTTTCGGACCTGCTGGAACAGGTGAATGTTCTTGTATGATGGTAAATAACCAACTTATGAATCAATCATATCTAGGTAAAACGGAGTCGGTCAAAGCCCTCGGTGTTCAACTTGGAAGATTCGTCCTTGTCTTCTGCTGTGACGAAACATTTGATTTTCAAGCAATGGGGCGTATCTTCGTTGGTCTCTGTCAAGTTGGAGCCTGGGGTTGCTTCGATGAATTCAATCGTCTCGAAGAGCGTATTCTAAGCGCAGTATCTCAACAAGTGCAAAGTATCCAGCAAGGCTTAGCTTCACTGGCCAAGAACCCAAACACAGAGATTGAGCTTGTTGGGAAAAGCCTCAAGATCAATAAAAACATTGGTCTGTCGTTGTTTCCATAATCCACGTGAATTACCTTGCTCATCCTCATGGCCAGGTATTTTTATCACAACTAATCCTAATTATGCTGGCCGTTCTCAATTACCGCCCAATTTAACAAAACTATTCAGACCGTGAGTGTTCAGGAGCATATCTGGCACACTGATTTATAGAAATTGGGGTCTAGGATGGCGATGACGCGTCCAGACCGAGAGCTTATTGCTCAAGTGATGCTGTTTTCGCAAGGCTTCCGAACCGCGGAATCACTTGCCTCAAAGATAGTTCCGTTCTTCAATTTGTGTGATGAACAGTTATCACCTCAGCCTCATTACGATTTCGGATTACGGGCGTTAAAAGCAGTATTGGCCAGCGCTGGTATCCTGAAGCGCGAACGTCTACTCACGAAAGCAGAGAATAACAATCAAGACGTTGCGGGTCTTTCAGAAAACATCTCTGAGCAGATAATTTTAATCCAGAGCGTCACTGAAACCATTGTTCCTAAGTTGGTAGCTGATGATGTTCCCCTTCTTACCAGGTAAGCGCTTTATAATGGAATAACTCTATTGTGCTGATAGGCACAAATTCCAGCCTTTTGGCCGACGTGTTCCCTGGGGTTGATTATGTACCCGTTGACCTGGATGCATTGCGTGAGAAGATCCTGGAGGTGTGCAAAGAGCGTCGGTTGGTAGAGGGCGACCGCTGGGTTTCCAAAATCCTGCAACTTTATCAGATACAGAAGATTCAGCATGGTCTGATGATGGTAGGGCCTTCTGGAAGTGGAAAAACGAACGCGTGGCAAGTTCTCCTGGCGGCTCTCGAGCGACTCGATGGCATTGAAGGGGTGTCTTATGTCATTGACCCTAAGGCTATGCACAAAGATGCTCTCTATGGAACACTGGATCAGACAACTCGCGAGTGGAATGATGGATTGTTCACTCATATTCTTCGAAAGATCGTGGATGATGTACGCGGAGAGAGTGGCAAACGACATTGGATCATTTTTGATGGTGACGTTGACCCGGAATGGGTAGAGAATCTCAACAGGCAAGTTCTCCAAATAATCAATTTACAGTCTTTAATCACCGGTAATATAGTGTCTTGGATGATAACAAACTTTTAACGTTGCCGAACGGAGAGCGCCTTAATCTGCCTCCCAATGTCCGAATCATGTTTGAAGTCGAGCATCTCAAATATGCCACTCTTGCCACGGTCAGTCGTTGTGGTATGATCTGGTTCAGTGAAGATGTCGTAGACCCTTCAATGGTATACCGCAATTACTTGTCGACTCTTGCCTCTATCCCTCTCGACGCTGAAGACGAAGATGCCGATGCTCTAGGGCGTCGTAATGACGCTTCGGAGACCAATACTTCTGTAAACCTCACTACCCAAAAACAGATAGCGTCCATTCTCGAGCGGTACTTTGCGGATGATGAACTAGTGAGCTTAGCACTCAAATTCGCCGAGTCTATCGAACACATCATGGATTTTACAACTACGCGCGCTCTCAATACTTTGTTTTCTTTACTCAACAAAACAGCCCGCAATGTCATCGAGTACAACATACAACACTCTGATTTCCCTCTTTCCATGGAGAGCATTGAACAATATGTCACGAAACGATTACTTGTCAGCATTATATGGGCTTTCTCTGGTGACGCAAAACTAGATTTACGCGCTGAGATGGGCGATTATCTCCGCAAACAGACCGGAATTGACCTTCCCCCCCTGCCGCATGGTAGCTCTCTCATCGACTATGATGTCCAAGTTTCCAACGGAGAATGGTCTTCATGGCAGTCCAAGGTCCCGTCCATTGAGATTGAAGCTCATGCCGTGACCGCAGCCGATGTGGTTGTTCCGACTATGGATACAGTGCGGCACGAAGAAGTCTTGTACTCCTGGTTGTCAGAGCATAAACCCCTCATGCTGTGTGGGCCACCTGGTTCAGGAAAAACAATGACATTGTTCAGCGCTCTCCGCAAACTTCCAGATATGGAAGTCGTTGGCCTCAACTTCTCTAGCGCCACAACCCCAGAGCTGATACTAAAGACCTTTGAGCAATATTGTGAATATCGAAAGACTCCAAATGGAGTCATTCTTGCACCCGTTCAAATTGGTCGTTGGCTCGTTGTCTTCTGTGATGAGATCAACTTGCCTGCTGCAGACAAGTATGGTACACAACGAGTCATATCGTTTATTCGGCAGCTCGTTGAATGCGGAGGCTATTGGCGGACTAGCGATATGGCATGGGTCAAATTAGAGCGCATACAGTTTGTGGGTGCATGTAACCCTCCAACTGACCCAGGTCGTGTTCCCCTTAGCCATCGATTCCTGAGACATGCCCCACTTGTTATGGTGGACTATCCTGGCGAAGTTTCACTGAAGCAAATTTACGGAACATATAATCGAGCTGTGCTTAAAGTTGTTCCTAACATTCGTGCATATGCAGATCCTTTGACAGATGCCATGGTCGATTTCTACCTGGCATCTCAGAAACGATTCACCACAGATATTCAAGCACACTATGTGTACAGTCCGCGTGAACTTACGCGATGGGTCCGTGGTATTTACGAAGCCATCCGTCCTCTCGAAATGCTGTCCGTTGAGGGACTTGTTCGAGTTTGGGCTCACGAAGCTTTGCGACTCTTCCAGGACCGTCTAGTAACCGAGGAAGAAAAACATTGGACCGATGAGAACATCGATGCATCTGCGATGCAACATTTCCCCACAATCAACAAGGACGAGGCACTGGGACGCCCTATCCTGTTCTCGAATTGGACGTCCAAAAATTATATTCCCGTGGATCGTGAAGCACTTCGTGAATATACAAAAGCTCGTCTTCGTGTCTTCTATGAAGAAGAGTTGGATGTTCCTCTCGTCTTGTTCAACGATGTGCTCGATCATGTTCTGAGGATTGACCGTGTCTTCCGCCAAGTTCAAGGCCATCTGCTCCTCATCGGTGTCAGCGGAAGCGGCAAGGTTGGGATTTGTCCTCTTATATGTCCTCGGGAGTCTCTATTGATTTTATTTTGAAGACGACTTTGTCTAGATTCGTGGCCTGGATGAATGGCCTTAGCATATTCCAAATAAAAGTTTCGAATAAATACACAGGTGAAGATTTCGACGAAGATTTACGAACCGTCCTCAGACGGGCGGGTTGCAAGGGTGAAAAGATGTGTTTCATCATGGATGAATCCAACGTCCTTGACTCAGGATTCCTGGAGCGGATGAACACCCTTCTGGCAAACGCTGAGGTTCCAGGCCTCTTCGAGGGTGATGAACACGCAGCTCTTATGACTGCCTGCAAAGAAGGTTCTCAACGTGACGGTCTGATGCTGGATTCTCCAGAAGAATTATATCGTTGGTTCACCCAACAAGTGGCGAAAAATTTGCATGTCGTATTCACGATGAACCCTCCCGAGAATGGTTTGGCCTCGCGCGCTGCTACTTCTCCAGCACTTTTCAATCGTTGTGTTTTGGATTGGTTCGGTGACTGGTCAGATCAAGCCTTCTACCAAGTTGGCTCAGAGTTTACACACACACTTGACCTCGACCTGCCCTCGTATAATTCTCCTGCATATTTCCCAATTGCATATCGCGGTCTTTCTATGCCACCAGTTCATCGAACCGCTGTGGTGAATGCTCTAGTTTACGTTCACTCTTCTCTGCACCAAATCAATCAACGTCTGAGTCGTCGTCAAGGTCGCTACAATTATGTCACACCTCGTCATTATCTTGACTTGTAAGTCATTGTTTCTTGAGTATTATTACCGGGGTTGAACGAATTTATTAGCATCAATCACTATGTGCGGCTCTACACCGAAAAACGTGACGAATTGGAAGAACAACAACGTCATCTTCATGTTGGTCTTGACAAGCTGAAGGATACTGTGGCTCAAGTTGAGGAACTTCGCAAAAGTCTTGCGATCAAGCGGTCGCAACTGGAAGCAAAGGACGCCGAGGCAAATGACAAACTCAAACGTATGGTTGCGGATCAGCAAGAGGCAGAACAAAAAAAGGCTGCTTCCATTGAAATTCAGGCCGCCTTGGTCGAACAGGAGCGTAATATTCAAGAACGTCGCGAGGTTGTCATGGCTGACCTTGCTGACGCTGAACCTGCGGTCGTTGAAGCTCAAGCAGCCGTTAGCAACATCAAGAGGCAATATCTTCAGGAAGTCCGCGTTATGGCCAATCCGCCAGAAGTTGTGAAATTAGCGATGGAGTCCGTTTGTACGATCCTTGGCCACAAGATCGACAGCTGGCGCACAATTCAGGGGATCATTCGTCGAGATGACTTCATACTAAGGATCGTCAACTTTGACACTACGAAAATGACAAAGCAACTGCGCGATACGATGAAGAGGGACTACATGAGTCGGCCGAATTACAATTACGAGACTGTAAACTTTGCCAGTAAAGCTTGTGGTCCGCTTGTGAAGTGGGCATTGGCCCAAGTACGTTTCTCTGAAATTTTGGACAAAGTGGAGCCTCTGCGGAACGAAGTACAATCGTTGGAAAACCAAGCTGAAACGACGAAGAAACAGGCAGTTGCTATCATAAACATGATCGAAGAGCTTGAGGCCAAGATTGCTCGCTACAAGGACGAGTATGCCTTGCTCATTAGCCAGACCCAGGCCATCAAGTCTGAAATGGAGCGTGTCCAGAGCAAGGTTGATCGTAGTATGAAACTGCTGGAAAGTTTATCTTCGGAGAGAGAGCGTTGGGAGGCTGGCAGCCGCACATTTGATACAGAAATGAGCACCATTGTGGGGGATGTCCTTCTCTCTGCTGCATTCTTGGCCTATGGTGGATTCTTCGATCAACATTATCGTGAAGTGATGTGGCAGGAATGGTCGGCGCATTTGACAGAAGCTAACATTAAATTCAAGCCCGAGCTCGCTTTCACCGAGTACTTATCAACCGCCGATGACCGTCTCGGTTGGCAGTCAAAGTCCTTGCCGTCTGATAACCTGACGACAGAGAATGCTATCATGCTCAAACGATTTAATCGCTACCCTCTTATCATCGACCCTACTGGTCAAGCCACTACTTTCTTGTTGAATGAATACAAGGACAGGAAAATTACGGTTACAAGTTTCCTTGACGAGGCTTTCCTCAAGGTCCTGGAAAGTGCTCTCCGATTTGGAAATCCGCTATTGATACAAGATGTTGAACACCTCGATCCAATTCTCAATGCAGTCCTTAACAAAGAAATCCGACGCACTGGCGGACGCGTCCTCATCCGTCTGGGCAGTCAGGATATCGATTTCTCCCCAGCGTTCACAATGTTCCTGTCCACAAGAGATCCTTCCGTCGAATTTTCCCCGGACATTTGTAGCAGAGTGACTTTTGTTAATTTCACCATGACACGCAGCAGTCTACAGAGTCAGTCACTGGACCAGGTACTGAAAGTGGAACGACCAGACACAGAGCGCAAGAGAACGGACCTCATGAAGGTTCAAGGTGAATTCCGGCTTCGCCTTCGAATGCTCGAGAAGCTACTTTTACAAGCTCTCAATGAATCCACTGGCAACATACTTGACGATGACAAGGTTATTGACACGCTAGAGACCCTCAAGCGCGAAGCGGCCGAAATCACTCGGAAAGTCGAGGAGACTGATGCTGTCATGAAGGAGGTGGAACAAGTTACAGCCGAGTATCTTCCTCTTGCTCAGGCCTGCAGTTCGGTGTTTTTCGTGCTGGAGCAGCTAAACTTGGTGAATCACTTCTACCAGTTCTCGCTTCGTTTCTTCCTCGACATTTTTGACTATATTTTGCATCACAATCCTCACCTCAGCAACGAGACTGACTATACTAGACGTCGGGATATACTGTTGGACGACCTATTCCTCGTCGTATACAAGAGGACTTCTCGTGCATTGCTCTACCGTGATCATGTCATGCTTGCAGTGCTTCTAGCGCAGGTGAAATTGCGAGGAGTCGAAGACATTGGTGACGAGCTAGAGTTCCTCCTAGAAAGTGGCGATGGCATGATCGGCGCCGCGGACGCAGTCGCTCAGATTCCTTTCCTGACGGCAGAGCAGCAGCTTCGCCTCGGAAACTTTGCTAAACAGCCCATTTTCAAGTCTGTGCTGGCTCACATCACGGAACACAGCGACAGTTGGATCCCCTTCTTGGAAACAAGTACTCCAGAGCTGTCTGTACCCACACCTTGGGAACCAAGTACTCGTAAGTTTTTGCCGTCATAACACCCAAGACGACTTCTCTAACGTAGCGAATCTCAGCTGCTGTCGAAGCTCTTCGTAACTTACTCATCATCAAATGTTTCCGTCCAGACCGACTCCTTCAATCCACGGCGTTATTCGCGAGGACGGTATTCCAGAAAGACCTTTCGATTGAGTCAATCTTCGAACTTGGCATGATGGTAGCTGATGAGGTCCCACCTTCTACCCCTGTCGCCTTGATTTCCGTTCCTGGGTACGACGCTAGCTACAAGGTCGAGAACCTCATTCAGAACACTGGGGCTCGTTCGGCATCAGTGGCCATGGGCTCTGAGGAAGGCTTTACGCTTGCTGATCAGGCCATTGCTGTCGCGTCCAGGCAGGGATCATGGGTACTACTCAAAAACGTCCACCTGGCACCATCGTGGCTTGGTCAGCTCGAGAAGAAGCTGCAAACGCTCAATCCTCATCGAAATTTCCGGCTATTCCTCACAATGGAGGCGAATCCTTCCATTCCTGTCAACATCCTGCGTCAGTCACGTCTGATCATGAACGAGCCTCCTCCCGGAATCAAGGCCAACCTTCTCGACTCGCTTCGTAGCATTGCGTCTGTCCGGCTGTCCAAGGGCCCGGCAGAGAAAATCCGTTTGTACTTTCTTCTCGCTTGGTTCCATGCCATCGTCCAAGAACGGCTCCGGTATGCCCCTCTCGGGTGGAGCAAGTCGTACGATTTCAATGATTCCGATATGGCATCCGCATTTGGTACGATTGACGCTTGGCTCAATTCTGTGTCCAAAGGGCGCGCGAACATTGACCCTGTCACTATCCCGTGGGACGCGCTGCGCACACTGATCAAGCAGTCCGTGTATGGTGGGCGTATTGATAGCGACTTTGACCAGCGCATCCTGGACGCGTTTGTGGACGGGCTGTTTACACCCGCCGCATACAACGTCGACTTTCAGCTCGTGCCTAGCACTGCTGGCGGGCAGCTGCTCGAGGTGCCTGATGGGACGAAAATCGAGCAATTCCTGTCTTGGGTGCAAGCACTGCCTGATCGTGAACCTCCCGCATGGCTGAGTCTGCCCCCTACCGCGGAGCGAGTCATTGCGATTGCACAAGGTGCGCATATAACGATTCGTAATCAATTGTGCCTGCCTGACCCGTCCTTCCAAAACAAGGTAACGAGCTCCTTGGGCAGTTGCGTAAGATGCGGATGCTGGCGGACGACGACGAAGATGCGGTGGCGACTGCGGCAACCAAGGCACAGACGTCTCAACAGCCTGCATGGATGCGCACTCTTCTAGAGCGCTGCAAGGAGTGGCTGACACAATTGCCATCGGTGCGCGAGATTCTCTCTTACTTTTTTGATCATGGTCGATTGACGTTCCATTGTAGACGCTGAACATTTTGGCTAAGCAAGCGGGCGAGTCTGAGCCGCTGCATCGGTTGTTCTCTCGCGAGGGCGCGATTGGACGGAAACTGCTGGAGCAAGTGCGCAAGGATCTCTCGGATGTTGTCAAAGTGTGCCAGGGAGAGCTCAAGCAGACGAATCATCTGCGGACGCTCATGAGCAGTCTGACCAAGGGTAATGTGTCCAAACCGGCTTGCGAACCCCCCTTTCTGATCCCTCACTTAGGCACGATCCCGACCCACTGGCGGCGGTACAAAGTTCACAAAACAATGGCAGTCTCTGCGTGGATCGGAGACCTTTCGCGGCGTCTAGCGCAGCTGGAGGAGATCGGCAACGCAGCAGCTGGGAGCCTGCACAATTTCGAAGTGTGGCTCGGAGGCCTTTTCTTCCCCGAGGCATACGTCACCGCGACACGGCAGGCGGTTGCGCACCGCAAAAAGTGGAGTCTGGAGACGCTGAGCCTGCGGCTTGATATTGAGCGCGTGAATGACCCTGGTGCGTTTGTTGTCGACGGGCTGGCGCTGGAGGGCGCGACGTGGGCTTCGGACAGGCTTGTGTTGAATGATGGGACGACGGTGCGGCTTGGGGCGTCGCAAATCCGGTGGGTGCAGGGCGCACAAAACGACAAGGGACTCGTGAATCTCCCTGTGTATTTGAACGGCGACCGCAGCGATGTGTTGTTTACAGTCGATTTGCCGTTTGACAACAGCGCGGGGGCGTTGGTCGCCACGCGAGCTGTTTGCCTTACTGCTGGAGGTTGATTTCGTATACCCGTCCGTAAATTGATACCTGTTGTACATACTCTATATATTATGACTTGTACGAAATTTCCTCGACGACACTCCCACCGACGACGTGGAGGACCTTCCAGTCTATCTCGATGCCCTGTTCTCTGAAAATTGTGCGTGCGTCTTGGGCGATGGCTTCAAAGCCGGCGGTGGCGAGTGCGAGGATTGTGGGGCCTGCGCCAGAGAGACATATACCGAGGAGGCCTGGGTGGGTCGCGGGGGTGATACGGGACGTGACTTCTGGGAGACCGGGGATCTACGGGGAAAATTATGAACGGGGCAAGAAGAGAGAGAGAAGATAGAGACGCACGAGGGTCCTGCGGTAGGGCTGGTGCACGCGGTCTTTCATCGCTTCGTAGATGAGGTCAGGGTCCGGCGGGGATTGAGCGAGAGCCGTCGTGAGTACCGCCAACCGCTGGAGGTTGAACACCTGCCGAAAACGCATCAGCGGTCACACGCGCACGGGGGGGGACGCGAAGAGACGCACGAGATCTTTTCTCGAGTACTCCCGCGGGAGGACCTCCCTCGCCTTGGCGGTGCTGAGCTCGAAGCGGGGTATGATAGCGAGAGCTCTGATTTCGGGTGCCCAGCCGAAGCGGACGTAGTGGCCGATGCCGGCGGGGGGGCGCGGGGGCGCGAGGCCCCAGTCGCTGCCTGCGTCGGGTGGGTACTCGGGGAGGACCTCGCTGAGGGGTACGCTGGCTGCGACGCTTGCGGCGTCGTCGAGCTCTTTGAGGTAGGAGCCTACGAAGCCGCCGACGAGGGCGGCGGTGACGTTGTCCGGGTGGCGCTCGACCATGAGTGCAAAGTCGAGGAGACGAGCATGGGGGAGGGCGAGGGAGCCGAGGGCGTCACCGAGGAGGACGCCGGCGATGACGGCGGCGCCAGAGGAACCGAGGCCGCGGCCAAAGGGGATGTCGTTGGCGCAGTGGATGGCGAGGCCGGTGGGGAATGACGAGATCGCGTGGCAGCGCAGAACGTAGAGGGCGACGCGGGTGGTGAGGTTCTTGTAGGCGTCGAGGGGCACTTCGGCGGCGCCCTCGCCAGAGTAGGTGATCCTCGGGTGCTCGTTGGCGGCGGCGTCGTCGACGGTGACGGTGAGCGTGAGATACAGCGACAGCGACAGCCCGACGACGTCGAACCCGGGGCCAATGTTCGCAGACGTCGCCGGGACGCGAATGGTAAAGACACGAGTCATGTTGTGTTTTTTTTTTTTTTTCGATCGGCTAGTGTACAAGTATCTACTTGGGTTGGTTGTATCCATAGTACCCCTGCGTCCTCGACACCGCAGTGTTTGCCACCGCCGGCGTCCTCCCCGCCGTCCCAAAAAAGCTCCCATACGTCCCCGCCTGCGTCTGCGGTTGCGGTTGCGGCTGCGGCGTGCTCTTCCCACTCCCACTCCCACTCCCATACAAACTATTATACCACGTCGAATACGACGCAGCCGTGTACCCCTGCTGCTGGCCCGCATAATAACTCTGCTGCTGGCCCTGCTGCTGCGGCGCGTACGCATAATACTGTGACGCATACTGCGTGTAGCCGTTGGCGGGCGCCCCGCCCGCGGCGCTGGTGCTCGCGGGCCGGTAGGGCTGCCCAGCCTGGCCCTGCTGGCCGTACGCGTACGTGTACCCCGAGTACGGCATCGCGACGGGCACGGTCACGGTCACGGGCACTGTGGATGCCGGCGCGGGGGTAGGAGTAGGCGTCGCCGTGGGCGGGGGCGGCACGGCGCGCGACGACTTTTTGAGCGTCGTGTCATCGGCAAGGGCGCCCGGGCGCGTGGCAGGGAGGGTGCCGTGCCACCCGGGAGAAGGCGCGAGGCCCAGGGTCCGGTGGAGTCTGTGGAGGATCGACGCGGGCGGCAGGATAGTAGTTTTCGCGCCCGTCGATCGGGGACGTAATGACGCGAGCACAGTCAGTGTTTCTAGTATCCCCTGTGCTGTTATCAGAGTAAAATAAGAATTCTCGTGAGCGCCACAACGCATCGCGTACCTGTGTCCCACTCTTCCGAGCCTTCTTCGACGGCGCCATCCTTGATGGTGCGCTCGAGCTGGAGATGTTCGAGCCTGAGCAGCGCGCGGCGGTTCCTGTCTAGGAGCTCCTGGACGGCGTTTTCGAGCTCGAGGGTGTCAAGTGCGCTCTTGACGGCCGCCGCGTCTTCCGGCGGGAAAAGCTCGCGGAGCTCGTTTTCGAGATCCACGGATACGCGCGCGGGAAGCGGAGGCGGGTCGCGGGGAGATTCACAAGTGGCGGTGATGCGCTTGATGCGGTGGGACGCGTAGAGCGCGAGACCGAGCTCGTGGCGGCCGACGACCTCGCCGTCGTGGTCAAACGAGGGCGCAAAGCTCGCCCAGGGCCCAAAGTCGAGAAACGCACCGGTGGTGACGGTGCGCTGCTGCGGGAGCGGCTTGATGGACTGCGGGTTCGGCGCGGATGCGTACGTGGCGAGGGTCGGGGCTGGGTGTGTGTCTGTGGCTGGGGTGGGGAGGATGGCGACGAGCTCTGCGTGGGCGGTGGAGAGGGTGTTTAGTGGGAGATTGGTGGGGGCGTTGAGCGAGGACCAGTAGTCCTGGGCGGGGAGGTGCTGAACGAGGGCGTATTTGCGGGGCCGTGGTTTGGGGGAGGACGTCGTGGGGGCGATGTCTGCGAGAACGGGGAAGGGCTGGGCGGCGGCCTGGTCGAGGAGGTCGGTTGCAAGAGCGCAGAAACGGTGCTGTTGTGCGGCGGTCGGGGAGAGCTGGGCGCGGGGGGCGGCAGAGAGGGGCTGGAGGTGCTGTACAGCGGCGCGAAGGACGTCGAGGGGCTGCTGCTCAGCCAGGAGGACGCGGAGGGCGTCTGAGCGGGCGGGGTGGGCGTGGACGGGGAAGACGCGGTCGAGGAGGCCCTGATGGTCGACCATGGTGAGGACGTCGAGGACGGCAGCGGCGTGGCGCTGGTCGAGGACGGGCTCGCGGTGGCGCAGCGGCTTGTGTGGCGCATCGTCGTCGTCGGCCCGTCTGCGCTTTGCTGCGCGAGTCGGGCGTGCCATCCAGGAAAAAGATTTTTTTAAACTCCGACTCTTCTCTCCATGGCCGCCATCCTCAGAGGCAAGCTGCGCTCGCTGCCTGCCAACGGCCACGCCGCGTTTCTGCCCCAGATCCGCAAGCTTGTCTTTGAGTGCTGCGACCGCTGGCCGTCGTCCGAGACGACGCGCGCGTATCTTTTTTCACGGCTGGTGGCGCTCGCGCGCGAGAACCCGCACGTCGAGGTCGTTGTGCGCCAGCGCGTGCACCGGGAGCCGATTGTGCGAGGCTTTTACGGTGCGTAACAAGTCTGGCTAGTCGACGTCGGCTGACGCGGGGGCGCGCAGTGAACAACAGGGACAAGGTGATCCCGCTCAACGGGCTGTCTGTCGGGGAAATCAACCAAAAAGTGCATCTGCTGCTGGATGCGTCGGGGGCGCAGATCAAGCCGCTGAAACGGCGGACAGTAGAGAGCAGGACAGAGGCGACGCGGGGGATATGGAGCGGGCTGCACGGAGAGCGGCCAGTACTGTAGACACGTGATGTAGTAGTAGTGCCGAGTCGGGCCAGTTCGCCTCGTGTGGGCCGCATGCAAGCCCCGAGGAGACTGCAGACTTCTGGAAGGGAAGCGCGAGGAGGCGAGGAGGCGAGGGTATATAAATACATCCAGCCCAGTGGTCTATTTCGAAATCCCACCCATGCAGCTCTCCATTGACGAGCTCAGGTGGCTCCATGCAACAGAGGCTATCGTCGACGACGCCCCCGCCCTCCGCGCGCGCACTCCCAGCCGCACCTCTCAGCGCCACCGCCACTACCACCTCCTCGACGACACCGCCCTCGCCCCGTCACCGCGCCGGCCCACCCCGAGCCTCATCCCTGCCCCCGTCAAGCCCGCCTCGCCCGCCCCCACCGAGTGGATCTACCGCAGCCCCAAACGGCCCCCACGTGCTCCTGCCCCCGCCCCGCACCCCCCGCCCCTCTGCCGCCCGCCCGACTCGCCCCTCACTCCCCGCCCTCCCACCCGCTCCCGTCCCCGTCCCCCCACCGCCTACCGCCGCCTCAGCGCCAAGGACTCTGAAAAGGAGCGCAGTATCTGGGCCATGCTCCGCCCCAAGGAGCCCCTCGCAATAGTCATTGCCCCCCCACGTCACCGCGCCTCGTCCGCCTCGTCCACAAATTCCACCACCTCTGCCCAGTCCGCCTCTACCCCCGCCACGTCCCCATCGCCCTCTGTCCCCGCGTCCCCAAAGCCCCCCGCCACCGCCACCACAAAATCCATCCTCACCCGCTCTTCGTCCGCCTCCTCCCGCGCCGCAGCCGCAGCCGCCGCCGCCGCCACCCCCCAGCGCTCCCTCGCCGCCCTCTTCACCCGCGGCACCTCCAGCAGCTCCGTCACAGGCTCCGTCAAGAGTGTCACATTCGTCGACGAGCCCACCGTGCACTACCCCGACGAATTTGACACCGAGTCTGACGACGACGACGATGACCGCGACCGCGAACACGACGATCTCGGCGCGGGGCTCACCCGCGGCGCCCTCGCATGGGAGATGGGGCTCGACATTGACACCATGGACCTCGACCTCAGCCTCGAGCTCGACGTCGCGCCCGGCATCAACCTCGACGCCCCGCTCGAGCTCGACATGGGCCAAAAGTACGTTTCCCCGCGGCGCGAGGAGTTTGGTGGGATTCTCGAAGAGGACGAGGAGGGCGAGGACACGTGGCCCGACGTGCCCACCACGAAAAAGAACAAGGCCGACGGCCTCAAGCGGTTCTTGAGCCTCGGTTCCTCCTCCTCCCCACCCATCAAGACTGAGCGCAAGCTCAAACGCCGCTCGGCGCCTCTACCGACACGCCCGACGATCTCGGGCCCATTCGCACTGGGCACATCGCCCCCTAGTACCACACACGCATTCTCGCTCCCAACAACACTCTGCCACCCATCTCCAAACCGCTCCTCTGCCTCTCTGCGCTCCCAACCCCGCTCCAGCACAAGCAGCACCAGCACCAGCAGCACAAACACAAGCACAAGCACAAGCACCCTCCGCGCTCGCTCAACTTCCGACTCGCTCCAACACCCCTACCGCACAGCCCCACCCCTCCCCGCGCGCACACACACACACCCGCGGCGCCCACGCACCGCGCCGTCCCCTGCAACCGCCAACACCAGCCCCGTCTCCCCCGCGTCCAGCACGGGCCTAGGGGCGCGATGCGGGCCGTACGCGACGTCGCTGCACACCGCACCGTCACTCGAGAGCTTCCGCAGCGCCGCGGGGCGCAGCGTGCGCAGTCTCGGGAGCATCAGGAGCACCGCGAGCGCGCGCAGTGCGATCCGTGCGTTGCTTGGAAAGATCGGCATCGGCGCCGGGGAGGTGTAGCTGCGTACGTGTGGTTTTTCTTGTCTACAACAACAACACTACGCTCGTTTGTTTTTTTTTTTTGTATCGGACGGAATGGATGGATAGAGAAAAAAAAAATCTTCTGATATCCCTTTTGGTTCTTCACTTTCTTTTCTTGCGATTTGACTGGGATCGTTCTACCCGTCGTACACTCCTTCCTTTGTTTCCACCCCACCCAACCAGCCACCGCCATCCACGTACAGGCAGGCATGCATCTATGTACCTCTGCTACAGAGGTACGTACTGGCTGGCACACTGCATGCACTGCACACGCGACACACGCATCGCACCCTTGTATACACACCATTTCCACATTGTCCGAATATTTACATACTCACTTACTTACATACATACGTACATACATACTTACTTACTTACTTGACTACTTATAACCAACCGCTCCTTTTCTCACTCACGTTCAACGCTGTCGTACGTACGTACGTACTTACTCGTCATGCTTTTTCAGTTCTGCTTTTCTGGATATCATTTTACGTTTTACGTTATTACTTCAACGATTTATGCACGTCACGCCACGCCACGCCAACCCTCAACGTATGTACAGTACAGTACGTACGCTGGGATCTCGTTTCTGACTGATTCGTTTATGATTTCTTGGGTACATGTATGTTATTTAGACGTCTTTCTCCATTCTTATGTAAATATATCTATATCTATAGACTTGTTTTGTTCAATCGATTCTACTCTCGAAGCTTGTAGTGCCATGGTTAGTGCATCTACTGGAGGCAGGCCTCGCCAGCCGGCGGCTGCAGTCCCGGCGTCCAACATGCTCAAGCTTGGGGTTCAATTTGATTTATTGATTTGAATCACCAGTTCTTGAAAGTTTTAGACCCACCTGAACTCGTTAGCTAGACGCTGGCAGGCCTTTCTTTTACTTTATGCTTACTTACTTACTTGCTTGCTTATTCGAAATCGAGAAACATTCCCCCCGCGCGCGCAACGCAGTACGTAGTAGATTATCATTCAGAAGTAGATGAAATGAAGGAGTATGTATCGAACGAACGAACGAACGAACGAACGATGTCGATTCCTTGAAGCGCCGAGGTCATAATCTAATGCGCATAGTAGCCACCCAGCGTCGAGCATCGCGCACGGGTACACGCCCCGCCAGTGTACCGGGTCACCGTAGTCGATCACGAATGTTCACTTGCACATTTACACGCTCGACAGACAGCCCTTGGCGTGGCAGACAAACAGACAGCTCGGTTTCATCATGCCAATGGATCATCAACGTTTCAGCGCTCAACCATCCCCTATCTATCAATCTATGTATCAATCATACGTTCATTCATTGGTTTGGCACTTGGCACTGGCACTGGCATGCGCATTGACATTACGCCTCACACACCCAACACGGTTTCAGAAGCTCTCGGCAACACGGCGGGGGGGGATTATTTGTCCTTTTTCCATACCATATATGTACAGAAGAGTAAACCCCGTCATACATGCCCTTGCCATGCCTGTGGGGGAGGGGGGGGGGGGACGGCAAAAGTGAAAGTGAAAGCACCACGCAACCCCGCTTCCGACTTCGACCCCTGGCGTGCTTCGTTCAAGTTTGGTTTGTTGGTTTGTCCTTCCTATCCGTAGTAGTAATAATTTTTTATCTCGCCCCTCTCTTGCATTGTCAAGTCCTCCTTACTTACTCACTGACTAACATCCACCGGCGTAGCTGCGGAAATGACCTTGGATAGTATCGAAAATGCAAGGAAGCGGTAGGAACACGGCATTGCAAGGGCGATCACAATCCCACAAATCACATCACGCAAGGATGACGAAAAGTCATGTATGTACAACCCCAGTCTAACTCGTTTCTAGAGAGAGAGAAAGAAAGATCCACAGGCCAAGATTGGCCGTGCGCAGATGTGCGGCCCAATAAGTCATGGGCTTTTTTGGAATTCAACGGCATCTGGTATTTGGTACGAGACCCACCCCCACCCGAGAGGCCAGAGCGCAAAAAAAAGCTTAAGCTAAAGAAAAAACATCATTCTTCCCTTCGTTCATACCGTGAGCGGAATCATTGGTTCCGCTCCGCGTCCAGCTTTGATGATCTATCCTTTCATTGTCTGTAGTATGTAGTACAACATCGAAGGAAACTATTCCCGCGGCTCCAGAACCCGCTCTTTCACGTATGACTATTTGTAGATAAATACGATAAATAAGAAGAAAAAAGAAGGGATTTGAATGATGCAGACGGACTGGTTGGGATGCATATCGGACCAGTAGTAAAAGAGTCCCGAAGCGTCGTTCAAGTCGTCAAGACAAAGGAAATACTCTCCAGTCATCTTCCGGCGAAGCTCGCATACTTTGAGACTCTGTTGACGCGCAGAGGCTTGCACGATGGCGGAGTCCAATTCATATCTTCCAGAGACGTGGGCAGTGGGCAAGGACAAAATGGCTTCAGGGGACTAGCAAGACCGAGTCTTTCCAATTCCTTGTTCTCCTTGACGCTGTCGTTGTGGCGTCGCGCAAGCCGCACCCGGGGTATTCTGCCATCACCGTCGTCGGGGTTGAGGGATGTCGAAGTAGTCAAGCGGACGCCAGGATCCGCCGTTCGTGTCTGAACACGATACTCAGACCTCACACGTTCGAGTTCTTGCTCCTGTTCAAAGGATATCTCATCGCCATCAGGATCAAGCCGGGCTGTATGTAGGAGACATAGATATCAGTCGATGTTACATCACGAAATAGCTAAAAGACACGCACCCCAGCCTCGTCGACGATGTGACACCGCTTCAGGCTGTGGAACTCTGCGCCCTTGCCCCGCGAAGGTAAGCGGCTCATCAGGCCATTCCAAAAGACTGATGGGATGAACATGCTCTTCCCCATCTGTGTTAAACCTCCTTCGTACTACATAACTTCTATCAGATTCCAAGCCAAGCCCGTTTGAGAAGGTATCACTTCTACTTTCGTTAGAATCCTCCGGACCTTGAAAATAGCTTGTGGGCTCCTCAAAAAGAAGAGGCCTAGAAGAACTGGTCGAGATAGGGGTCGGTAGATTTTGGATAGAGGAAAAGTTAGATAGTAATGACAATCGCTCAGACCAGGACGACATCGTTGGTGAGTGTGACGGTAAGCCCGTGAGCCTACGTCTGAGCAAGTCCGGCGGTGGAACTAGGTAACTGTTCCCTGGTGAGCTCGCCTCACGACTTTGTGCAGCAAGCTGCCTACGAAGTTCGATTGTTCGACGAGGCAAAGGAGCGGACGCAGTATCATGGGGGGAAGTCCTTGAAAGCTCTGAGCGCTGCTGTCGTAGATGGTCCAATTCTCGTTCCATGCTGACGATAAGATGTATTAAATTTCCTTCAAAGCGTGTCGAGTTCCTTCTTGGGTGTGTAGTTGAAGCGCGAGCTGCTTCACGGGCTGCCACATGCCTTCCAAGGGTTGTTTCCGCGTCATCCGCAGGGAATTCACGATTTCGTTGAAACCAGTTCTCGGGCGGAGAACGAGAAAGGTGGGGAGCTTGGGAAGCTGGAGAACTTGAGTTGCTTGAAATGTCGTGTGCGCGTGGAAGGGTAGTGAGAGGCGGTAGGTCCCGGTTCAAACGACGAGTCCTCGGAGGTCCTACCACGGGAAGCTGGGACAGCGCCGAAACATACGAGTTGTCCTGCACGATAAGGGAAGATGGTTCTCGAACGCCGGAAGGTGCAAGGCCAGTCAAGTCGACATCGGCAAAAGGACGAATCTGGCGCTCTCCTGAGGACCCACTATCCGCAACCTCTTGCAGACTACGCCGAAATTGTCGTATCCTACGATAAACAGCTTCCAGAGCAACGGAAGCTTGTTGCAAGGTCACCTGAGTCTCTGTCTGGTCGTTCTGGCTACTTCCAGTCGTCGGGTTGGTCAGCAAACTATCGTTGTCGCTTTGTGGGAGTGTCGTGGCAGATAGAGGCGATGGGTACGCATTGGCACTCATAATGGTTCAGGGGCAACAACGACACTAGGAGATGACTATATCAGAAGGTAATATGATACATGATCTGTGCTCACCCCTGAATCCAATGAGGGACTCCGCGCCGAGGAAGTGCGAAACAAAGAGAAGATGACGGTTTCGTGGGGGATTGAGTTGTTGCATTCGGTTGTGCCTGGCGTGGCTGTGCATCTCACTTGATGATCACTTGTCTCCAAAGTGAAGTTGGGAGGTGCCGTCTATGTTGAATTTTACACGTTTCCAATTCTTTTTTGTCTGATAATTTTGGGAAAAAAACAAAACAAGAAACAAAACAAAAAAAAAAACACAAAAAAGCAGCGCTGACGGTGCGAGAAGGCACAGGGAACCGTTTTTCGGGTTTTGTAAATCACGTCCTGATAAAAGAGGGAAATTTGACCAAAGATTGACCCACTTCAAGAAAACCTGCGTTACTCAAGCTCCGGTTGTACATCATGGAGAAGACATGCCAAAGCTCACAAGGGGTTTTGTCAAAGAAGATAAGGAGTAGAGTTCACCCACTCTGTCGTAGGATTTGTCTCGAGAGGTTCAAAAAGGGCACGACTGTCCATCCTTCAAACATAATACAGTTTACTTTATGAATGCTATTTGTCCATCAGCGTCTTTATGCTGACCTTCCTTCTAGCAATGGCCGCCGCCTCCAGATTCTCTTCACCAATGGATTAGAACCGACATAACAAGCAGAAAGGACGATGCCCAAGATAATCGATGAAATAATGAGAAGGCACACAATTAACCATCCGTTCGTCGTGCTGTCATAAATCTGTGATGGGAAACATGGATCATCATCATATAAGGGAAAAGAAGTCTGCTCACTTGGCCGCCAATGAGGGGACCCACTTCGAAAGTAATTCAATGTTGAATATGCATTCCATGAAGGAAGATACGCAAACAAATTCACCTGCAGCTGCCACTCCATATGCAGTATTGAAAACACCGTATACGTGAGCGTCTGACAACGATAGCTTTGATCCAGGGCACATTGTAGATAAAGAAACAACTCACATCCAATGCCTTCAATCCCTCGAGAGACGTGCGCGAGTTCCGCAGTTATAGGTGATAGTAAGCCCGATGCAAAAAACACTGCGGAATTGGTCAGGGTAGAAGGTTGAGTGCAGAAATACACTCACTCTCAAGTCCAAAGGCAACTACGAACAGTGCCAGTGACTTTTTTATGATAAGTACCACGGACCAAGGCAAGGCAAGGATAAGACACGTGAAAGCAACCCACTCAGGTCCTTTCTTGTCAGTGTACCAACCCGTAAGCGGTGTAGCTGCGAAATTGTCAAAATAGTTTCAGCGTTCTGAAACTCAGAAACTCACAGAACAGAGTGGGTACGACAGAAGCCAGAAAAACAAGACCGACTTTCGCAGAGTTCAACTCCCATACTGCTTGCAAATGTAATGGGAGAGTAGGTTCTTTCATTGTATGAATGATACTCGAAAAAAAAAGACTTGAGCTACAATTGCTTCATATGCAAATTAATCAAACAAACCCATATGCAAAAGTTAGAAGGAATGCAATCAAAGCTCGAGAGGACTTTGTCAGTTTGAGGAATATGACTACCAGGGAAGGCTTTTTCTTCTTCTCAGTGTCGGAACAAGGTGATGGTCGCATATCCGACTTTCTTCCAGGATTTGTCTTGAGGGGTTCCTCGACAATTAATTGGTCTGGAATTGCAGAATTTTGATCGCCACTGTTTCCTTTACCTTGATCTTCGCATCGATCTACTTGTTGTGGGTCTATACCATACATAAGAGCCTCTTTTCGCTCAATGATGAGCAGTCGGGCAACGAGATCCACGACAGTCCATGCGATGCCTAAAATGAATGGGCCGCGATAACCAAATCTAGCGAATATTGCGCCACCAACCGGCGGCCCGATCAGCGATCTACAAGAACGTCGATGACTGATAATATCAAACTGTCTGTAGATTTACCCGATTGACAAACCCCCCATAGTAATCCCAAGTTGTCCTGAGATACAGTAGATAAGCAAGCAAAAAACCTGAGTGTCCTAAATGACTTACTACCGATCAAATGTTTAGGCGCAACATCGCAGCTGTAAATTATTGTAATCATCAGTTCAGTCATTGTTGAGACCAACATGGAACACGCCTACACCAATGCTAGACCAATCGTCCATACAACGGCCGACGATATACCTTGCAAAACTCTAGCAACGCACATAACTGTGTATGTAGGGGCTTCCATGAGCATGACTTGCGAACCCGCAAGTAAGAGAAAGGCTATAATAAGGGGCATCTTGCGAGTTTTGTACCGTTCGGAAAAGACGGCAATAGGTGGTGTGACTACACAACACAATCGAAATAAATTTGTGTCAGGAAGATGTATGCTTACAAAGGACAAGGCCAGCGGACTGGTGAACAAAATCGTAGATACATTGATGGCGTTTGTAGATAAAAGTAACATGAGATACTTACATATGCGAAGAGTAGCCATCCAGTAAGTGCGGAAACACTGTGGTAACCAAGTTGTTCAAGGTAAAAAGGCATTACTGGTATGATTATTGTATAGACAAGTAAATCTACCATGATCCCTAAGAAATAGTTAATGACCTATCACAAGCACACGACCAGGAAACTCACCAAGCATGACAGTGAATGTCGTGAACCAATAAGACGACCTCCATCTCAATCCAAAGGGTACTCGACTAACTGGTTGCCCGCCTTGGTCGACACAAACTTCCGCATTTCTCGACATGAGAAGATTTTTGTCGACAGCCTATGTGAGTGGACCCTTCAAAGGAGGGGGTTGTTCGCCAACAAGGCCGACTGAGCTTGCTGCGAGTTCAGTGGTATGTATTAGGTAAAGTCACCATCAATTGATTTGATTATCTTATCTCAGATCATTGTTGTGGACCACCAGCGATTTCCATCCTTATGCCTGAGTTACCAGGTTGAGTTGTTCTTCAACAAAGCCATATATGTGATTAACGTCAATCTTCAGAGGTTGAAAGAGCGACTGAGGTCATCAGAGAGGTCGCTCTTGGCAAAAGAGTTGAAAAAGTTGAAACAGTTCAAGATGAGATTGTCTTTTCGGAAGTGGCGCACAGCGCGTTTGTAAATTGCTTCAAGTCGTATTTGGATGCATTTGACTTGATGCTTACTCGCTGGTTACAGGCTCATGAAATCACCGGCAGAAAGGTGATCGGAGTAGGGAGATACGGTGAGTAACGTATCGAGAAGACATCTCCCCTTGAGTGTTTAAGTAAAATTTCCCAGGTAAATGTTGCTTTCTTGAGCTTGATGGGGAAGGGAGAATGCCTGTCCTTCATTTTGGGATGACTGGAATGCTCCAGGTACCTACCGTGGGTGCGAGTTTCGTGTACTCATGCCCAATTTTTTAGGTGAAGGGTGAATTTCCAACGTATTACAAGTCTCCCTCAAAGTTAATGACAAAGCTCTGGCCCCCTCGCTTCTATAAAGTGAATACTTTCCTTTATCAGCCAGTACTTTTTGCACATTGAATCATATTCAGTTCATTCTGCATCTGGTTAATGATAACACGAGAGAAACCACACAATTAGCATTTCTCGATGCACGACGCCTCGGGCGTATCAGGCTCCGGGCTTCTCCTATGATAGAACCGCCCATCTCAGAGCTTGGATTTGATCCAATTCTAACCATGCCGTCTTTTCAAGAGTTTTCTACCGCAGTTCGGAAAAGGACCTGTCCAATAAAAGCTCTATTGCTTGATCAATCCTTTAGCGCGGGTGTTGGAAATTGGGTTGCTGGTGAGACCAATTCATTTTTACTCGAGTTCGGTCAGGTTTACTCTCAATTGGTCGAAGATGAAATACTGTACAATGCCCGCATACATCCGGAGCACAGATGCAACACACTCTCTTTAGAACAGTTGACTACTTTGCATCACTACACCAGTGAAGTGTGTAGAATAGCAGTTGCGGTGAATGCAGACGACAGCAAATTCCCTGACCACTGGCTCTTCAAACATCGCTGGGTTAGTACCAGAATTATCAGGCTCCTTGTGACATCTGATGAAGGAGAACAGGGAAAAGGGAAGAAAGGACACACAATGCGACTGGTTTGTTCATGCTCAAATGGTTTTCACGCCCTCTTAACGAGTCACCAGTCTTGTGGAGAACCAGCAACCATCAAATGGATAACCGTTGGAGGTCGCACCTCAGCTTATGTTGAAGAACTGCAAGTTTTACCAACAAATCAAATTGATGCACTGAATAAACGTACCCTCCGGAATAAGATCAAAAATAAGACGGCTAAAAAAAGGCGCAGTAAAGTACATGTTTCAAAGGCTTCAATCTGAATGCGCCTTATTGATTATCGAACAGGTGGTTTCTGACAACGAGGAGGGCATTACACCTTTATCAGACTTTTCCGAATCCCACGCTCTAGATACGTCGCCAACAAAGAAGTCAAAAGTGAGTTGATTAGTCTATTTTGATCAACCCAGACACCTATAGCAGAGACAACTACAATCGTGAGTTCACCTGAGTTTGGAAGGAGGCTACGGAACCAGTGTCGAGGCTGGAAAGAGATTGTACGAAACATTGATGATCTTTGGAAAACCTTACAAGACCGAGTCGTAGAAATACCATTCACTAATAGCTGTAGTAAGAATAACAATCTTCGCTCCATAAATGTTGTTAAAATTCGCCCAAGTCAGTGCAAAAGACCCGGAGTTGTCCCACTAAATGTATACAACAGATCTAGTCACTCTCCTCATCTTCTTCGCTATATTCTTCAGCTTCGTCATCGATGAATCCATTCATAGTCGGACCTTCAGAATCATCATCGTCCTCCACATCCTCATCTTCGTTTGGTTCCTCCCCATCACTTTCGCCTCCTAACTCAACGTCTTCCACACTTCCTTCCTCGTCACCGCTTTCAGCCTCCACTTCCATCTGCTCTTCGTCATCGCTATCGCTATCGCTCTCGCCTTCGACATAACGTTGTATCTCAACGGTTTGCGGATTAGCAAACTCCTTGCCTTTTCGATGTATCAAAGGTGCAGGTGCTACTGATGAGCGAAGTTCAATTTGAGATATGACCATGTCCAGCTTTCCATTTAAAGAAAGCAGGCTTTCTTGTAGTGTCAATCGCGACGTTAGAGTCGCATGAAGGCCAGACAGGCGCACAACAAGGTCAGGAACCTATTGTTCAAGTTCAGATACGAAGAAGAGATTGACGGCCAGTGGTACAAGAAACGAACCGTCATAAGATAGCCACTGTGGACAGTCAATGTCGTCTTGACCCACGTTATAAGGCCTGTGCCTCGTTGCGAGCTCGCACCCCCACCACCACCTTTCATATTACCTGCCCTCGCACCCCGTCCCAAACGCTCAACGCAAGCTGTGATTAGCGGAACTGCAAGTTGTGGTGGCAGTCTCCGAACTGTATTACGAATTAGCGTCTGGTCAGAATGCGCGAGACACGTTTCCAATAAACGAGTGTCTGAAGAATGTAAAGCCTGTATGAGAGTCCTAGTCAGTGAATTTGCGGGAACCGCTGTGATATCATTTTTCGCCCTTCTTTTTGAAGACTTGAACGCTTTCAACGCAGTTTCTTCATCACTTTCTGACGCTGCTTGATCTACTTCTCCTGACAAAGCCGTTAAGCGCTGGCCGAGACTAAGCTCCGCTAGATCCACGTCCAGATTACCATCTACATCGCGAAGTGCAAGATCATCCATTTCTTCGTCCTGCCCTAAATCGATTCCAGAGCCTACAGCCAAAGATGACCCTTCGGCATAGCGTTGATTAGATGTTGCCTAAAGATGCATTAAGACAGCACTTGACAAACGTTCTTGTAAGGTTACTTACTGGTTGGTCGTCATTAACAAACGTATCTTTAACATCCTCGAGGACAACTTCAGGGATAAACTCGCCTGAACGATTCAAATACCGCTAGTAGTGGAGATAAGCTAACTTTTGGCGCGAGAAATAAGGACCCACCCACCACAACGTCAAAAACCGGTCTGATTCCGCCGACCAAGCGGGCAACACGTATGCCTCCACTGTCTCCGGATACGAATGCAGCGTTGATTATTTTTGCTGAGGCCGTTTCACAGGTGGCCAGATTTGACCGTGAAAGCAGTGTCGACATTTTTTGCTTAGAGCTTGTGGACGTGGAAAGCTCTGAGTGTATTGGGAATAAGGATATTTTACCAGAGGCAGAGAGGGTGAGAAGAGTTTGCTTCTGTGACGCAGTCGGCAATCTTGTGGGTACGGAAAACGCAAAAACGCGAGAATCTGAGTCCAAGGGGATAGTTGCAAAAGCTTTTCCTTCTGTAGAAGAACCTTCAGGAACCTCCCATATGTACAAGAAGCGATCCGCTTCTGCAAGGGATATGAAACGAGTCGATGGTGTTTGCGAGGCATCCCACTGCAGCTGCCGTATTGAGGAAGCGTGACCTATGAATGACGCCAGTTCTTTTGGCTTTTGACCGTCGGTAGTATCGGTTGAGGTAGATAGTAAGCGAATAGTATGATGAGCCGCTAGGACGTCCATGCGACCGTCTTCAGCGGTTGGTAGAGTGGCTAAAGATGTGTACGGGATCTTGTCATCGTTTTTCCAGCTTCTTATGATTTCGTTTTTTTTTGCATTCCAGAGACGTACAGTGCCGTCAGCTCCAGATGCCCATAGTATTGATGTCCCGTCGTTCTTTTCGGCCATCTCTACGGCAAGTATTTTTGCGGTGCTGCTAGGATGTGAAAATGTTCGAAGAACTCGGCCGTGATTTGGTGAGAAGAATATGATAGATCCATCTGACAAACCAAGAATCACCACGTCAATTGCTATGCTCTGCGCCTCCTCTTCTGCTGCCAGACTGTTCTTTTTCCTTCTTTTCTTCTTGCTTGGCGAGGCTTCAGTCTTTTGCGAAGAACTCTGACCTTCAGAAGGATTGAATTTGCCCCATGTAGCGGCGGAAACGCGAGCCGAGTCAACGATATATTCAGCCACAGACTGCCCGGTAGCAGTGCTGTAGATGCGTAGTCTGTGCTTGTCAACAGCAAGAGAGAGAAAAGCAAAGTGGTTTCCGTCCGGGGAAAACGATGATAGGGCGGTTAGGTGAGATGCATCCTCAACAATTGGTTGGGAGATGGCAGATGTAGCTGAAGGACGACCTTGAGGAGGCTTTGTGCGCTTTTTCGACTTGAGAGAAGAAGCCATCCTACAAACAGACTATGAATGGAAAAGGATTCGTAAAGACTAGTTCGACTACAGACTCACCAGAATACCAGTTCCTAGCGAACGCGCTGAGGATTTTTTTGTCCTAACAGCTGTCACGTGTTTTGGTGATTGGATCGATCACCCTGGTACTTACGGAATCGTAGGCAGTTCCTTAGCCTTCTTCACCTTCTACCACCTACTTTTCTTCCTCCCCTTCGTGTTCCAGGTATTCAAGTCAGACTACTTCAGTGCCAATAGCAATACGTACAATAGTCAGCTCAACCTCATCAATATCCCCTACCCAACTCGAGCTTCAACTCTTCTGATTCCTCTATGAAGTACATCACTGTAAGAAGCTTTTATTTGACTACTAATTGTCGACACTAAGCTGATGATTGCACTTTATCAGCTTGAAAAACTAGGTAATACAAGTTAAGATCGCTTCGGAACTTCTCTCACCAGATTCAACAGGCGAAGGTACCTATGCAACCGTCTACAAGGTTCGCTTCCTTCTCTAGTGAGATTTGCTATACAAACTTTTCATAAAAGGGACGTTCGAAGACTACAAATGAAATCGTTGCGCTGAAGGAAATCAATCTCGACGCCGAAGAAGGGACGCCATCGACCGCCATCCGCGAAGTTTCGCTCATGAAGGAACTCAAGCACGTCAATATTGTCCGGCTTTATGATGTTATGCACTCAGAATCAAAGCTCACCCTCGTTTTTGAGTACTGCGAGCAAGACCTCAAAAAATACATGGACACGATGGGTGATCGTGGCGCACTGGACCCGGTGACAGTCCGCAGCTTTATGTACCAACTTCTCAAGGGTACCGCATTCTGTCACGAGAACCAGGTTCTACATCGGGATCTCAAACCGCAGAACCTCCTCATTAACAAGAAGGGAGAGCTCAAGGTCGGCGATTTCGGTCTGGCGCGGGCTTTTGGTGTTCCTGTCAATACATTCTCCAACGAGGTAAAGAGCTATTTGGTTTCTCCCACGAGTTCTTGAATCATTCCACACAGGTCGTAACTTTGTGGTACCGCGCGCCCGATGTCCTTCTTGGATCTCGGACGTACAATACCTCCATCGATTTGTGGTCGTGCGGTTGCATCTTTGCAGAGATGATATCTGGTACTCCTCTTTTCCGGGGGCGCGACAATCAGGATCAATTGCTGCATATCATGAGAATTATTGGTACACCAACCGACGCGCAATTCGCGAAGATGATGAAAGATTCTGTATGTATCATTCTCATCTGGAAGGGATGACTCTTACCAGAACAATCTATTATTCTAAAGCCCGAAATTCAAATCAAACAATACCAGCGATATCCCAAGATGAACCTTCAACAAGTGCTCCCAAAGGCTTCAAGGGAAGGTATGCGACACAACTAGTCGTCTACTTCTAACATAACTGACCTCAATTACTGTAGCTATTGATCTCCTCGATAAACTCCTCAAGTTCGATCCCACAGAGCGCATCACTGCAGCCGAGGCTCTCGCTCACCCTTACTTCCAGAACACCACTACTGGTCCTTCATTTAATATGAATAACGGGTCGATGCCTCCTCCATCCTTCAACTTCCCTCATCCACATGCCGCTCATGGCCAACAACACATGCCACCTCAAATGCCTCAGCAGCCACCTCAGCAGCCACCTCAGCAGCCACCTCAGCAGATGTATCATCTTATGAATCAACCACAACCAATGCAGGTGGACCCTCGAATGCAACAACAGCAACAGCATCAGCAGCACCGTCCAATGTATCCAAGTCAACAGGCCTATGGCTATTCGGCTCCTCGTTGAAAACAGAACAGAATTTCCCTTGGCTCTCACATTCTCTGTAGTCTGTCATTATCATAAATCGGATTCCCACCCTCTCTCGCACATTCACACAATGTACACTACATAAGTTCGTCCAATGAATGTAATGAAACACGTTCGTTGCAAGATAAGAAGAGATAAAAGAAGAGATAACAGGGAAGCGTGTTTGAAAAGCGAATCGAAAGTCAAATTGAGGGCAATCTAACTTCAGGGTGGCTGGCCAAACATGGATAACAACGCCGTCAAATCGCCTACGGAGATCATCATTGAGCGCTGGAATATTTTGTCGGTAGTGATAACTCACCTTTCTTCAGTGGTTTGCTGAAGAAGGCATTCATGCCCGCACTCAAGCAAAGTTGTTTTGTAGACTCTTGACAATCGGCGCTCAGAGCGACAACTTCGACGCCTAAGTTATTGAACGAGGATACAAAGGAGGAACTCACTCGGTAAACATACTTCGCATTTACGCATCGACTCCAGATGCCGAAGACGCTTGGTAGCCTCGACACCGTCACATATCGGCATGTCTAGAAGAGCCTTTAGAGAAATCTACGGTTGATGCATATACTTACGATGATCAAAAAGAGCGGCACTAAAGTAACCAGGTTCATGAGCTTCCCATGCTGCAATAGCTTCCTCCCCGTTTCCTGTAGCTGTGACACGCAGGTTCAGCCGCTCAAGCTGCTTGATCAGCAGTTTCTGTGAAATTGGATTATCTATGTATGAAGCATGCTTTAGCGATCAATTACACATGTCGCAACATGACACACTTGCCCTCAGCGATGAGAACGTTGCCATAAAGCGTTCGCTGAGCAGTCACTAGATCTTCTATGGCTCTCGAGACCGCCGTAGTTGTTGATGATAAACTGTTGAGAACATGTTTTGTTTCTGCTAAGGTATGAAGTATCCTGGCCGTCCTTGGCGGTTTTGTCATTTTGACGACTCCGGGGATAGAGCTCATTCCAAAAACCAATTGACCCGAATCGCTTGTTGTAGGAGTATACAAGTGAATTATTTTAGTCTCCTGAAATGCATGCGTCTGCATTCTATGTATGTATTGCAAGATTTCAGTGAGACCGTCTTCTGATTGTTCATCAAGAATAAAGAAATCGAGGGACAAGGAGAGGTTCTGGTAGTCTCGAAGCTTCGATTTTGCCTCTTGCGTAGAAGATACGCATTCCACGTGAAAATCGTGGAGCATAGTGTGCAAAAACGTGAGTGTCGCAGTCGATGGTGAACACACCAATATTTTTGGCGGCGAAGGTATCATCAACCGTGATTTAATCTGGTCGATTTCTTGAGAGGACTAGCGTGTATTTCAACAAACCGCCGAATTGAACTCACTGCCACTTACCTTTCTGGTCTCTTCGGTGTTATATATTTTGACGGGTAATGTGAACCAAAATGTAGACCCAGAATTGAGCTCAGATCGAACAGCAATGGCACCACCCATGAGTTTGACAAGTTGGCGGGATATTGAGAGGCCTAAGCCAGTTCCACCGAACCGCCGTGTCGAGGAATTCTGACAGATATATAAGAATCTTGCGGATCTCATGTCACAAATGTCTTCCTTACGTCCGCTTGCTGAAAGGGGACGAATAAGAGATCCACATCCCTCGCTGACATTCCAATACCCGTGTCCCTGTTGAACATGTAGAACAGAGGTTGAGGAAGAGATGTGGATCGTACTGTATGTCGAAACGGAGCACAGCTTCCTCTGTACTGTGACATTCCGCTATACTACAGGTGACGCGAACAAAGCCTTTCGCCGTGAACTTGACGGCATTGCCGATGAGGTTCATCAATACTACGAGAGTCAATCACATGTGAATGTAACACTCAAGGGCAAATAGGACGAACTTTGACGTATCTTCGCATAATCAGCGAAGACCCCTGTGGCATCGTTGATCACTGGTCTATCCTAACATAATCAATAACCTACAAGGAGGGACATCGGCGTTGATATTGAATGAGAGATCGAGCTTTTTTGCTGCCATCGGGAGCAAAAGCTCCATGCAATCCTGGAAAAAACCCGTCAGGACGGCTTGAGAAGTGAGCAAGGAACAATACCGCAATTATATCCTAGTTATCTTTCGTCAGATTGACTATGGAAGCACGGGTATCCATGCACTTACTTCGACTAGGAAACCGCTTGGCTCCAGTTTTACCGCTGCAAGAGCATTTAAAGAATATGTGGATTCTATATCCTACGAACGAACCTGACGCCTCAAGCTTGCTGTAGTCCAGGATCGAATTAATTATCTACGTGCGAGAAGTTCATTATGTTAATCATGTTGAGCTAGCTGAACATGGTTTGAGAGGAAATACTGACTTTTAACAAAAGCTCGCAGGACTGCTTTGCTGTTTGAACTAGAAAAAAGGTCAGGTGAGCAAAAGTGCGAGATATGGCAGCACTGTACCTATCTCACTCTGCCCTGGGTTGAGCTCTGTGCCACTGAGAAGATCGAGCAAGCCATAGAAAGAGCTATAGATACAGACTAAGGACGGAGCAGGGAAAAGAATAACGACAGGAACCTGAACGGAGTCCGTAACTCGTGACTCATGGAGGCTAAAAAATTACTTTTGGTCTACGATCATGGCGATTAATGTTTTTTGTGGTGAGGTAGTCAGATGTACTTACCTTGGTAGCTTTGAGAGCATCTTCGCGACTTTTGCGTGCCGCTTCAAGAGCTTCCCGCTGCGTCGCAATCATCTTGAGGTTATCCTTTGTGCCAGATTGGACCGATCGGAATAGCAAGGCGTTAGAGATACTGATACTTGCTTGCTGGTACAGGAGGGTAAGTTTGATGATAATATTTTGTGAGAACGGGCGGTTCGATGAGATAAAGACGGCGGCAAAAGTTTGACCACGGTTACTAAACATGGGCATGCAGAACACGGAACGAAGGCTCGTCTGACCAGCCTCAGTGGAGAACCGAGAGTCTATTGATGCGTTGTCAAATTGTACGGCCTCCTTGACGTTCAAAACTTTGAAAAGTCATGTCAGATAATCCATGAGGTTCAAACGATGTTCTGACCATGAAATATAATTGCTTTTTGGAGCGGGTCACCAATTTCGCGAATCGGTTTAGGATTTCTAAATGGCGCAAGTACATTAATGCATTAGTAACAAGACTGGGAGTCCACACATACTCATGTACTTTGCACAATCCAGGAGGTATCATACTCGTTGCCACAGTGTAGTCCCCAACTTCTCGCGCAACAACGACTGAAGTGTATTAAGCCTTATAAATGTGGAAAATCAATCTTTGGGCGACGTACCGCATGTATTCAACGATCCAGAGGTTTCTGAGGGAGTTACAATGAATTTGGACGATTTCACAGGCACATTTCAGCATACCGGTGACAATTTCGGTTAGCCTTTGAAGTGCTAAGAGCAGAATGAGCATGGTGTCACAGCACTGGACTCCTCACAAACCAGATGAGAGATTGATGTCGCTCGATATATCTTTACTCCACCTGAGAATTGCTGCTAGATCGTCAGCGTTAAGAGTGTCCTCATGATCCTTAGCATCCGCCTTTGGAGCTTGATTGACTTGAGTAGGCATAATTGACGTTTGAAGATCAATGGAAGTCTGAATCCCTACTTCGTTAAAGAGAACAGGGGGTCTGAGAGAGCGCTGCGACCGAGTGTCGGGGGAAGAATTGAGATATGCACTAGAGAAGATTGAACTGCTGGAGACGATGAAACCAACTAAGGTCACCAACACAATTCCTCGCGCACCCCATTGGGAATGACGAGCTATGGCCCGTCGCTGAAGCTCACTCCCTAAACCTTCGACGCTGCATCTCACGAAATGACTTCCTTGCTAATATAAAAGACGCTCAGTTTCATATTTTCTCGACAAAGAGCATGCGTACGAGATAAAGGGCCCAACCCTCTTCCATAACCCAATCATTTTCAACAGCAAACCTATGACCAACAGTATATTATGCGCAAGATTCTGACATCAGGAGAAGGTACCTCACCTTACAGCTACATCGTACAGGCGAAATGCATCAGGACTCTTATTTAATGATGCCAACTCTGCTTCCTAGATGTACACGAATCAGGGGAGAGAATAAAGGGACGAAAACTAAAATATACCACTAAAGTAACCCATGTGCTCGTATTCACAGGGCTTGGCGAAAGCCATCTGGAAATGAATCAGGACTCAAGAATTCCAAGAACTCAATCAACTCGCTTTCTGATATATGCCTGGTTTTCAGCTATTTGACAAAGATACCGCTGCTTGTCAGTCTCTGACAGCCTTCCTCTTCGAATACAAGCAATCATGGCCAGACTGTGAAAGAAAAGAGAATAACGGATGTGCCTATGACTGCGGTGCTGTCTCGTCTGGTCTGTCCAAAAGAATTTTGATCAATGTACCTACTTGGGCTGTCCATTTCGAGAAACGAAGACAGAAAACCCAATTTCCGCTGCTTCATGGATATAACCAGCACAAAAATAACTGACAACCTATACTCAGCGTGAGCCGCCGAGATACAAGAATACAAAAATGCTACCTTGAAGGCATTATACCTATAAACGTGCATCAGGGGATACGACAGAATAATACTCGAACGCACCAGCTAAATAACATAATTGAACCGCCTGTTGTACTATTGATTTGATCCAAAAACCTGCTTTCTTTGAAAACTTCAGTGTCAAACAAAGTATCCGCGGACTGAGCAATGGTATATCCGCCAAGGGCCCGAATACAATTCAACACCCCTTCCTCGCATTAACATCCAGAGCCAAAATGAGGGTCAGAACATACCAACGGCCAGAATAGCTGGATCTCCGCCTTCGCCCCATATCTTCGCGTCACTGAAGCGCTATAACACGATAAGAGTGAGCTTATGAGTACATAAACTTATGATTACATTGCACCTCCTCGGCAGCTTCAACCAATTCGTTCACTGAAAAAAAAAGTTGATGACGACTGCTAACATAGTAAAGTCAAAAACCCACAATGTTGGCAGACATATAAACGTGCAACTATTGTATGTACACAAGCGATGCTAGTATACATGCTATCAATCCAATTTGTCAGTAATAATATTATTGAATCCAATAGGACTTTTACCGGTCTCCCGCTCCATTACCATACTTAATAGCCTTTTCCAGTCTAGCTATGTTGGCTCGAACGTGTACACTGTCGTAACCAGATACCATTGCACAAAACAAGACCTGAGCACGGCTAGGACCAGGTAGACGCTCTTTACGTATATTCAATGTTGATTAGCGATACTTACCATATTTCTCCACCACTCCCATGCTTGTCAGCGATCATCAGGGCGAGTTTGCCAAGATCAACAGAAAATCGGTACAATCCCCTTGTCTCAGCAGCAGCTGATAAGCAAATTATGTCAAGAATATTGAACTTCGGTTCACTGATGTTTCAACTCGCCTCCTAAAGCCCAAAAAAAGCCAAGGGCCGTGCCTGGAGCCATGCCACACCTAGAAACAGTGAGCGATGGAGATAGAGAGCTAGGTAATCTCATACTTACCTTAAAGCAAGCTGTATCGTCTGCCAAACCAAATCATTGAGGGTTTGAGGAAGAGATCGAAATCCACATACGGTCAAACCGACAACATTAGCGAAGGTCGATGATGAGGGCATCCAATACGAATTGAGACCTTGACACATATTGAAGATATAATGAAAGATTGATCTAAAGACGAAACAAACCAGCATCATTTAGAAGAGTAATCGCAAGTTCCGTCCTCTTATCAGTGGCCCTTGGCATCCTCATTATCTCGTCGAATCCGACCGCAAGGATTTCATTCTTGACCAGATCGAACATGGCATCTGCCTCTTGTTCCGAAGGAGCTGTTTTAAGTTCGACGCCTAGATGTTTGAGCGCAAACAGAGTTTGGTTTAGCGCCTCCGCAAAGTCATTACAGAAAAGATAATTGCGCGATCTCAGGCGGATAGTGTTTGCTATGTCTTCGGGTGCCTTAGCGTGTGCTTCACATTCGTCAAGGATAGAGTTCGACGCAGTGTAATCGCCTAAGTGTAGCGTCAATATTATTTATTTACTGGCTTCGATCGTGATAAAGAACGTGCCTTTCCAAGTGAAAAGTCTAGCCAGTAATCTTGAGTCAAAATGTATCATGATACGTTGCATTAAGACTCACTCAGCCAGCCTGGAAAGCAAGGCAAATGTACGAACCGAGTCATTTGTCCAATGGTCACTTCGTAGTAACGACCTTGCATTCAAAAACGAGCGGATAGCCAACTGTCAGGTCAAAAGAAATCAAATCAAGTTATATATTTTAGGGAGAGTATGGGAAGAAACCTCATGTGCGCCTCTCGCCCAAGCAGATTCTCCAGCTTCTACTAGGACGTTCAACAATTCTTCTCGCTTTTGGTTGTCTTGCAGCAGCAACGGGAGGCATCTACACAGATGTTGAAAACACTTTAGAAGAGTAAGAATTGTCACACCTCTTCGCATGCTCCGCCACACGGTAAACATCTATAGGTTTTTCAAGGAGCATCATTAACACAATCTATAAGAACTTAGTCCATTGGAGTATCTTTTGATCTAGCAAAGGTATACCCTAAGCGACATTTTGGATATGATCATTGGTGATAGGGCATCAGCTTCTGCGTGAGCAGCTTGACGATAACGGTCATGCGTCCAGCTACACATCTCTCGGGCACGTTGTACGAGCCAGCCCTCTTGAATTGCAAGCTGCAATCCCCGCATGGAGGCGCGGGAGTTTGACGTATTTGAGAGGTTCTTTGCTTTGTGAAGGTTCAATAAGTCGTCCGTCTCATCATCACTGGAATCCTCCCAATCCATCATGAGAGCAACTTCTGTGATTTTGAAACTTGTATCGCCCGATTTAATGGAGATTTAGAAAAAAAGAAAAATGCACTTACGTTTCTCCAAAAAAGGCTGCCCAAGTCAAATACTTTCTTGCTTCTTCAGGAAGTTCCCTCATGTGAGAGGCTAGATACTTTGGGTCAGTAGGATCCAAGATATTGTGTTTGTGGGCATCCCCTTCAATAGCTGGCATGTCGTACCTACCACCGATATTAAGAATGAAGTAATTAAGTAAGAAAAATTTTTGTGACGTACGTCCAAAAATTGTTGCCCCAATCAAACGCGATCTGTTCACTTTTTCAGCATGAAACTGGTACCGCCAAAAAACATATTCACATGATGTTGTCGTTGGAGAGTAGTGAGAATACTCCTTGCAGAAAAGGCATTGCCTGAGGAGGCCTTAAATACATACTGCGTCAAAGGAGCGACATCATCTGGAAGTCGGTGAAGGGTTTGAGACACGAGAGATGATATAGCATAGTAAGAAAGCGGTTCCAAGAAGATCCATGTTGTATCAGAACGGCTCGCAAACACAGTACGAACCCTTTCGAGAGTAAGGCTGAAACAAAAATTACTTATACTCGATATCAGACGTCTTGTTAGCGTTTACATGGACGCACATTTGATGGCCGGATCTGATCGTCCCTAGGACTAACTAGAGAATATCTGGTGAGAAACACGGCATAAGGATTCAGTCATAAATGGTAATACCATTCGGCTCCTTGAATTTACCAATGTTGAGACAAGATCCAAAGACCTACAAAACAGTGGATTATCGAACAGTTTCTAAGTCAAATCATGCACTTACGATTCATCTGCCTCATGAAGATCATCTAGAAATAATGCGAATAACCTAGTATCCGCAATCACGTAAAAGACGCTCTCTACGAGCGACTTAAAACGCGCTCTGAGCTCACTCGGGTCAAGGCGTTCTGTCCGCACTTTGAGATGGATACCGAAGTTTGCTAATACCTCCTGCAACTCGGGTGTACCCTGATAGAGTAAAGGTACACTCTGCAGTTGAGGGCCTAGTTTCTCCCGGAGCCGAGTGACAAAACGTTGAAGGTCGGTGGGAAAGACCATGAGTTGACGTAAGACGGAGGATAGGCAACTGAGCTAGAGTGTGCGGCATGTCACATCGATTCCTGCACCTTTCCTAACAAAGCTTACCAGTGCAGCGAATGGGGAAGAGTCTTCAGCCTGGAATTTGGCATGGCCCCAGAGTCCATGAGCTTAGAATGAGTAAGCTATTGTTGTCATGTTGAGAAAAGATTATCATACACCGCCATTTCGCTTGGTTAACAAGGATCAATGAACTCTTCCCGATCCTACATTCAATAGATGGTAAGAGAAGTACAGCGCTGGAAGCGAGAGTAATCTCTACCCAGGTGGACCAACAACTAGGATTGCCTGTATTCTTGGCGTCCTTGTGTCTGCACGTAAAGCAAGCCTCCGGAAAGTGCTTGAACCTGATAACGGACTAACACTCATTCCTGGCGGACTCATCGTAGCCTCTGATGCCGTCGTAAGAATATCACCTGCAGTGTTATAAGGGGAATCGCTGCTAATAGAAGATGTATCATGGTGGTCGTCTGCGGAAAAGGACCAGGCGCCGTTGTCAATGATGTTTGACATGACGGAGAAGCATTCTGAAAAACTTTTCGATGTTTTGGCGACTTGTGGTGATGCTTATTACCTGTCGCAACAGAGAATGAAACACGAGATACTCACTAACGTTGCCAATGGTTTCCAACTCTTTCTCTCTTCCAAACTGATTGTTGTGAGGTTGACTACGAGGAGATCGATCTCAATGAACATACCATAGCAAGGGGCAGAGTGAATTCCTTCAGACGGAAATGATTGAGTGGTGACACGACACTTTATAGACATAGCCTCACCATGAAACGATCTTCACTGGCAATCTCAAACTGCGTTATAAGCTGCAATGCAATCAGATAATGATAGTGGTCTTGCAAAAGAATCGCTGGAATCTTCCCACCTCCCCAGAGTCTTTAGCAGTCGAAGAAATAGCTAGAAGTAACCGTCTCTGGCATTCCAAAAGGTCCTTCTGGAGGCCATGCGCACTTTGATAGCGAGCATCAGGACTCTTAGCGAGAAGCTAAACAAAGATGGAAATCACGGCATGAGCCAGTTAATACTACAGAATAAATGAACACAATGTGCCTTTTCGATGATCATGGCCAATATTTGCGGGACATCTCTGCGGACCTCGTGCACTGGCATGGGCCGTTTCTGTACGATTGCGTGGAGTAACTCCAGCGGCTGACCTTCGAAAGGCATCCGTCCGCGTCCAACGAGAAGAGTCCAGAAGAGGACACCGAGCGAATACAGGTCAGTCCTATGATCTTGTGTCACGGTTTCTGTACTCCCAGTTTGCTCAGGCGCGAGATAACATAGAGCTTCCTTGACTTTGAGCTTATCATCTTCCGGTGCACGCACCACGAGCGATGAGGGGGACCCATAATTTTCGAGGGAGATCGCACGATTGCCAAAGTGAATAAGGCGCACCAGACCAGAGTGGGGATTCAAGTGAAAGGCGTTCGCGCGAACTACTTCGTCATTGAGATTCAGGTAATTCAAGTAAAGGAACAAGCACCTTCCCGATGTATAGCTCCAATTCTATCATACTAATGAGCCGGTCACAAAAGTGTAAGAGACTATTGGAGATACCTATGAAGATTTTCCAGACACCGCGTTGCGTGTATAGCAAACCTAGATGCGTTGAATATAACAATCATCAAGGGAAGGATGGACTCACTCCAAAAAAGACGCCAAATCCATGATAGGCGTTTCCTCTTCCTCTGCGATTTCCATTCCTTCGTTCATCAACATTTCGTCTTCAACTCGTGCGACACCGTCCATAGATGTACCCGAACGAATGCGTGATGGCTCAGCCAGGAGAAGATCATTGATTTTGTACGATGGCAGATATCGACCGAGAAGATTGGGCCCAGGGTGCGCGAGGATTAAAACCACGCAGTCCCCATACTCTCTTGGAATCTTCAAGTTTTCCAATAAGGCTAGGGTGGTACCATGACCATTGGACTTGGCTATACGTCCAAGACTGTAAAGCGTGTCAAAAACAAGTTTAATGATGGGTAGAAGAAAGGCTTACACATGTGCCTCTCTTTCGAGACACTGAGAACCATTTGTGGCTACTGGGGCAATCTTCGCCAGGACGTTGGAGCCATCCTTGAGGCTGTTCCCTTCTGCCAGCAGCGTCAAGCTGCCCGTGTCATGCCAACGGTAAGCCTTGTATGGATTGTCAATAGGAGTGATAGATGGTAAGAATGAGAGTTCACCAATTCAAAGGTATAACCTGGAACAGAGAGGATTCCATCTCTAAAATATAGAGTTGGAAAGGTGGGCTGGCCAAGTTTTCGCCGCATGAGGTTTACAGGAGAAGGCTAGAACACGATAATCGGCAATGACGATCCAGGCCCAGAGTAGTGCCGCTTTCATTAGACAATTTTTTGACGTCAGAAGTACACACTCCGTGGAATCTCAGATCTTAGATCTCAAATATGAGGATATCCCGTAAATTTTTGGCTGACAACGACACGAAAAAGTATCATTTATCGGTACGCATACATCATGAGAACAAGATAATAGAAGCAGAAAACGAAAGAAAAAGAAGTTATTACGAGGTCACTACGCATTATGTCAGCACGAATTACTTAAACATTGATGGAAAACGCACTGTAACTAGCCGGGTCAATGTGGTCAGGAAGTTCGGGGACTGCCACTTCAAACCGCGATTGGATAGCAGCCATAACTTGCTGGTCACTCTCCGAGGCCACGAACGTGATTGCGAGACCCTTTGTGCCGAAACGACCAGCACGACTGACAACAACGGTCAATGACATAACCGACTAAGAGAAAGGCGAAAAAACGGTACTTACCCTACACGATGTAGGTAACTGTCGGCATCAGGAGGGCAATCATAATTAACGACAATGTTGACACGTTCCACATCAATTCCACGGCCGAATATATCCGTAGCAACAAGAATACGCTTCTCGAACGCCTTGAACGCCGTATATCTGTTGATTCTGAAACCACATAAGTCACCATGTTTTTTTTCACATGTGTGGATTTATAGACAAACCGCTCTTCCTGTTGCAAACCCGAATGAATACTAATACTGGGGAAGTTGCACGAGACAAGAAGTTTGTCGAGCTCGATGGCACGTGCAACAGACTTCACAAAGATGACGACCTGAAAAGAAACAGAAATCAGTAAATAGTACGTAACATGACAATCACGCTCACTTGGTTGAACTCCAAGTTGTCAAGGAGATCATTGAGCTTCCTGTTCTTTTCCTTTTCCTCAAGCTTCACATAGTGCTGCTGAAGACCGTGAAGCGTGAGTTTTGTCTCGTCGTCGACGAATATTTCGAGCGGCTACAGACAGAAAGACATTAGAGCGGTCTTAATCAAAACAAGAACGAAAGACAGACATTCGCCATAAACTTCTTACACGTCGCTCGAATTTCCTTCGCTAATGTTGCGCTGAACATCATCACTTGTTTGTGATGAGGTGTCGTTCGGAAAATTTCTTGAACATCACGGCGCATGTCTAAGGTAGGCAGTGTCGGGATTAGATATTTGTGGCGTTGAAAAAGCGGAACGAAGAAAAGGGGAGAGAAAAAAATGCGAAAGGTGTGAAAAAAAAAAAAAACAAGAAACGTTAGACAAGGAAACGAAAATCCTCGCTGATCGCTTCCAAGATTCGCGTCCTCGAGTAGTGATTCTTCATCGCCGATCTCCCCCTGGTCTTCGCGTTAGCCTAACCCAACTCCTACCAACTGCTATCCAGATCGCGATGGAATAACAACGCTTATGGGCATAGTGTAGGAATGAAGACAAGCCAAGTGAAACCAAGGGCTTCGATGCCCGATGTATGGACGAAGATAAAGGTGGGATGTGGCCGTAAATTGCGCAAGACTAACCAAGCTGTTCGAGCATTTTGTCGCACTCGTCCAAAACGAAGTGTTTCACGTTCTTTGCATCCAATACTTTGTCGCGGGCGAGGGCGTTCAAACGACCAGGGGTGGCAACCACGATATGAGGACATTTATTCTTGTCCCGGAGAAGCTCGGCATCTTTTGTGACCGGTGTACCGCCGAAGAAAGTGCTGACACGCACGTCAGGCATGTACTTGGCGAAACGCGTGTATTCGTTCTTGATCTGGAAGGCCAATTCTCGGGTATGACAGAGGACAATAACAGAAACTTCTCCATTCACGGGTTCAAGTTGTTGAAGGGTCGCCAAAACAAAGACAGCAGTCTTCCCATGACCCGATTTGGCTTGACAAAGAACATCCATTCCGAGTACAGCTTGAGGAATGCATTCTTGTTGAACTACAGAAAGAAGGTATAAACACGGTCAAAGCAGATGACACAAGACCTACCCTCGGAAGGATGCTCGAAACCCAAGTCACTTATGGCTCGTCGGAGTTCAGGTTTCAATAAGAAATCCCTATGTGGCAATTTGAAGTTTAGAAAAAAAAAAGTCTTCAAAGACGTAGCATCGCTACAAACCTAAAACCCGTTGAATGAATGCCTGAGAAATTCTTCTTGTCCTTGTCTTCGCCTTCACCAGCCCCTGATGCGGCAGCGCCAGTGGCCGCAGAGGGAATTGAAGAACCATTTGGAACGATTTCATGCTCATCCTCGTAGTCAATAAGGTCCTCGTTGTCATTGCCGCTCATTTTAGATCAAGTAACAAGAGTTAAGGGGAGAAAGCAAAGGGTAGAGAGACGTGTCAGAGAGTTGTGGTGGTTGAATGGAAAGTCAGAGAGCGACGTGACTCCTGCCTCAAGCTGAAACCAAACAAACAGGAACAACACTGCCCCCCGCACGGACCAATTTATCTGTTTCAACAAAATACATCTGTTCATACTAATGACTAATTTCCAAGCCAGCTAAAACCTGAGCCGCATATCGCAAGAGTCCATTTGAGTCTACACCTTCAGTAGCGTCAAGGAATTCCTGCGCTTTTGCCACCAAATCGTTCTGAAGAGATCTTTGGTCGATCATCTCCTTTTGCATAAATGCGATGGCAAGAGCTGTTGCCCAAACCTTGGCATCAACATGAAGTCTGTTCACTTCATCGACCGCACTTCCTATTCCTGAAATGTCCCGGAGACAATCGAGCGAAAACGAACCATTGAAGGCTTGGAAGCGTAGGAGCTTGATGACAAGTGGAGACACTTGAGTCGGAGGCTTTGTTAATCGCACCCGCTGTGGAGGAGTTTGGCCAAAATTCAATCTTAGAGGCTCAATTCTTGGCGAAGGCTGACGCTGTATTTCCTCCTCCTCTGGAGATAATCGTGGCCAAAGGTCGGGGCTAGATGGCACACTGCAGTCACTACAATCACAAGAGTCCAGAGAGCTCAAGGTTGAAAATGTTTTGTAACTTCCGACACTTGCGTCGCTCTCTGCGTCATCGTTGCCTTCAGTCTCATCATCATCAGGCGATGAAGAGGTTGACCAAGAACCTGGAATTGTCCTAGAATCTACGAGGGGTGGGGTGCTTGCCAGTCCAAATAATCCCAAAAGTGAATTATATGTCGTTTCAAGAAAAGTAAAGGAGTTGCTTCCCTGGTCATGCCTTGATGTTGTATCGGGTGAACCTTGTCTAGGACTATCACTCGACGTTGTCTGGCGGTGGAAATGTCGTTTATCATCCTGTCCCGAGTCGATAGCAATGAAGGATGTATGTTCACTAACAAGTTGGTATCTCTCGCCGAGACTGATGATTATAGCCTTCCGGATGTCGTCTTCTGTACCTGGGGTCACTGTAGCTGGCAGCTTCCCACGTTTTGCTTCATGCTCCTGGATCAACCGCATCGCTGCGAGCGTGTGGATCATAGGCAATCCTTTCATAATAGCACCCTCAAGGTGAACAGTTTCCACAGGTATCGACCTCTGGAATGGACTGCCACTATTATCGAGTCTTCCGCGAAAATATACGGTTTTCGGAACATTGATTTCTCGTAACTGAATAATGGCAGACACAATGGTCTGAGTCCCTGAATGTACATTATTGATCTGTGTCGGTGCTTGTTGAATAGCAGGAGATGAAAGGGTGATATCTCTTGGGGACAATGTCTGGTCTGAGGACGTAACGCTCTGAGTCTTGAGGGATTCATCCGGAATACCCCAGTCAATGGTAACAGCTCTTAGAATGGGTGTTCTTCCGGCTCGAAATAAACGAGCACACTTTCCAATGATGCTTTCCGCGTGGGTGGCATAAAGGCAGACACCATTTCCTGCTGTAGCAATTCCTTCGCAGGTCGCAGTTGAAATACCGTCACCAATACCCAAAGTGAAAACGCGAAAGGGGGCAGATTCTGGAGCTCGCGCCACTGCGTCTCTCACGGCCTGAATGGCACCGTCATTATACACCTTAAGAAAGGCTATCAAAATGGTGTATATACGTGAGATCAAATAGTTGCCTACCTCGCCATCAGTCAAAAGAAAAACGGCAGTCGCCATTGTTAGATCACGAGCTTGCGATATACGTTGGACAGCTTTGTGTAACTCTGTACCACCTCTTGGGAAGATACCGTCAACATAGGTACTCTGTCAAGTTATTGCGTTATTGCCATTAGAACTGAAGTACTGAAGACTTACTGCTTTTCTCAAGTTCTCTTCATTGTATTCGAGGCCACGCGGGGACATACTCTCGACTTGGTTGTCAAAAATGTACACATTGAACATCGTACCAGAAGTAGGGAGCATACGAAGCAGAAGTATCAGTGTATCCTTCGCAATATCAATGCGACTCTGAGGAGAGCCTGAGGACATGCTACCACTTCGATCAAGCACAAAGAGATATTCTTGAGCGTTGATAGGGTGAAATCTCTTTGAGACCAGGCTAATTTGCAGAGCAAGTGTTGCCTGACTACCCATACGTCGAAGTTCTGCAAAACATCGGGGAGAATCAAGATCTTCTGAGCGGATGATCAACACAAAATCGCGGTCAAGAAACGAGGGTGATCGATAATCAATCTTGGTTCGACGTCTTGATGGGCGGCCATGCTTTGTTTGATGCCGAGTCTCGGAAAGATGACGACCATGGCTTGGACTGACGATTTCCTGGATACGCCCAGCCATCTGTATCTCGCATTTTATCTTGATCCTTGTTTGTTCCTTCGGTCTGGAAGCTGATGACAGCTCGTCAGGTTGTGTACCGTAGCGCTGGCCGACACCACTGGAAAGCTGGAATCGAATCTCATCGGCATTATCATCGTTTGCCAGATTCATCACATACTGTTTATGAACTCATTTAACTCGACTGGAGTATTCATTACATAGTTCGTGCGGAAGACATACCTCCAAATATATCTTTACATTTGTGTGTGCGGGTATTGAGCCAACAGAGATCGTAAAAACTAGAAACACATGGTGAGAACTATTGATAACGAAAAACGACCAAAGAGACCGACTATCATCTGTTACATGATTGACTAACCCAGCCAACTGGTTGGCATGAATAGCGCTCTCGTATTCTCTCTGTGCGACTTCCTTATCCTTGGCTACCCCCTTGACAATTCGGCCATCTGATGTCTCCATACGAAAAGCACATACGGCAGCGGTCGCCGGAACAGGAAACATATATTTACATCTTCCAGTCAGAGTGCCAAGAGGATTATTGTATGTTTGAATCAAAGTGACTTTGCAATTTACTATAGAAATCCATTCAGTCTGCCTGACAAGGGGATTGCAAAAGAGTTTACCATCCACAATGAGGACTTTGACTCTGACTTCCTCTAAAGGCAGCCATACCAGTCGTGACGAGGACGTATACACGATTCCTGTCTGGTCCATGGCCGAGAAGAGTATAGGACGAAAGATTGAGGTATATTACCAAAGCTCAAGCGCCCGGGCGCCAAATGACACGAGGCGTGGGTTGTGGTCACCACGCTGAAGGTTTTGGATAGGATCGAGATCGAGTAAGACAGATCGTCCCTCTCCATCTTACCTCAAGAAAGAGCTGACCATAAGTTGTAACGGAAAAATCTTTTCTTGAGAAAACCTAAGGTTGGTCCACCTCGGAAATCCCATGTGGTTTCGAAATTCGAGCATTTCTGATTATGGATGTGGATGAAATTGTTTTTCGATATATACTTACTTACACAGCGCGAGCCAAACATTCGAAAAACTCACGAAAAATCCGAATCGTTTACCATTCAAGCTTTCAACGTTTCAACTTTGAGCTAGATCAAGGATCTTAGAAACACGTTGAAAACATGAACGATAATATATAGAAATGCATGTCTTCGGCAGGGAAAGGTTGAACGACTCAACTACGTAACGCTGTTAACTCGGAAGCATGATATTCTTAGTCGTAATTAAGTAATAAAATACGTGAGGTAGATACCAGAATAGTAACATACTAGTATGTAACATAGTATCATGCACATGTCGGCATAAGTTCGTCCACAATCAGTAACTGATACTTACAGGAGACTTCAGCGCTTCACTGCAGCTTACTTTTAAATTATTGATCCCATCGGGCCGAATGATGCCGAGGTTGCCATGTGTATCTTCTGAAGACTTTTCCCCATCAAGGCAAACCACACACTTCTTGAAGGTAAGATACCTATTACCTACAAGAATTCCTGAATGCCGCGTTCGCTGACCAGCAAATCCAACAGCGGGCTTGCCCTCTTCTACAAGTCTCACTCAGCTTGTTGAAGAAAGCGGTTCATTATGCCCAGCAATTATCCTTTTTGGTACGTTGCCTTTTCAACGAGTTACAGTCATGACTAATGTGGTCTAGGCTTGGAGGTCAGTACTCTGCGAAATCATTGTACGATGTTCATGATGACGTGGCTCTAATACTACTTCTGTACAGGAGTTGCGGCCTCGAGTAAGAGTGCAAGCCCTCTCCTGATAAAACGTATGTGCCTGACCAATCCTCAGTGGCCGCTAGTTGCACGCATCCTTTGGATTTGATTAAAGTGTGAGCATTTTTTTCTAAGACTAACCTTGGGCATATCCTTACCGCCTTACCGCCTTGCTCAAGTCAAATGCAGACACTAGAATCTGGGTCCAGGCGACCTTCAATGATATCTGTCCTACGCGCGTCGATCGCACAATCGGGCATTCAAAACTTATACGCAGGTCTAACTGCATCTTTGATGCGTCAGATGTCATATTCTCTTGTTCGTTTGGGAATGTACGAGGAGCTAAAAGCGCGTTTTTCCAAAGACGGTCCACTCTCAACGACGCGTTTAATTCTGGCGGCAAGTCTGGCTGGTGGTCTCGGCGGAATTGCTGGTAACCCAGCAGGCATGTATGACATTTTAAATCATGGCTTGATTCTTATGAGGACCCGCATCTTCGATAGATATCATACTTATCAGGATGACGAGTGATTCAATACGTCCACCGGAAAAAAAATTTAGATACAGGCATGCTCTTGCAGGTTTGATCAGTCTCATCAAGGAGGAGGGTGTGAGAGGTTTAGCAAGAGGTTTAGGTCCCAATACTGTATGTTTTCCTCGTCTCTGTCTTTTGGTTTTGTCCTCATTACATTCTAATGCTAGATAAGGGCTGTCTTGATGAATGTATGTTCTATTGCCAAGTTCCTAGAAAGCATATTCATTGTGCTCACCCTTGTATCTGAGGCGTCTCAAGTAGTGTCGTGAGTTACACCATTTATACAAGTATGATGTATAGCGTGAAAACTGCACTGTTAGATATGATTTTGCCAAGTCAACCTTAGTTCGTTCTCCGATCCCTGTCATCAACTATCAGCTACACGATAACCTATTTCTGCATGTCATCGCAAGCACACTGGCCGGCACGGTGGCAACAAGTAAGTTCATGTTTTGTTTTTACTCGCGTCTGGACATGGACCAATCTCGATTTACAGCCGTCTGCTCACCTGCAGATGTAATCCGGTCACGAGTAATGGCTTCTGTATGGTTCAGTCCTTTTGGATCCTCTCGAATTTAGTTAATCTGCTCACAGTCAGGAAACACAAGTATCTCTCATGTTCTTGTACAGTCTTTGCGTCAAGAAGGCCCTATGTTCCTTCTGAAAGGATGGACTCCCGCTTTCACGCGTCTTGGACCCAACACTATTCTCATGTTTGTTTTCTTCGAGGTACCCATTAAATTTCTTCACCGACGATCGCTCTGCTAACAGTGAGTAGCAACTGAAGAAAAGTTGGAACACTATATTCTCATAGCAGAGCCTCGAGATTCGGTCATATGGATTACTTTAGAAAGATGATTATGGAGAATTATCCCCTAGAGCGCTTTTTGGCTTGAATTGGAATAGTATAGTACTAACGTTTCACAATCTTTCACTTCTTGATTGGTAACACCGGTCATGGACGATTAAACTACCTATCTGTATCTGTTTTTCAGGATGTAATAGAATGTACTTCCTTCCCGTGGACAAATCACTCTTCGTATACTGTCAGGACTGATTATCATTTGAAAAACTTGTTTTATTGTCAGTCCAAGTCATATGTATATATAATATATACACACATGGACATTGACAACATAGCATTCAAGTTGCAGTATAAACAATGATCTTATCAAGGTCCGCCGCGTAGTCTTCGAATTTTGAGCGATAAAGAATCACATAGAGGGCTCAGGACTCACTGCTTTGTCCTGCACTGAACGTGATCGAATTAGCCCCACTCCTTAGGGTGAGCTTCACTGGGACGGACAATATGACGTGTCCCCCACCAGTGTTTGGCTGGTCGACCAGAATTGAAGCTCCACCATTGACGCTGATGATAGAAGTTGTTATCTTCTAGTCGTGACCATGACACAACGAGATATACTTTACGGTTGTATTGCGCCAGGTTGAGTCGCCTACAATGGAGGAGGAGTGAGTACACAGCCTGAGTAGGTGAACGGAACATTGGACCGTTGGCATAATATATAGCAACCCATTGGGCAATACCAGTTCCTTGAACATTGTTGATCGTTACAGTCCCTCCGTGACCTGTATAATATGTCGTTAAGCAGAAAATGGTATTTGTCACTAAAAGAATCAGACCAAGATAACCAACAGCCTTTCCACCCGAGAATGAAGGGTCCGACAGAATGGTTGCTGATCCTGAGATGGTACCTCCCTCCGCCTCGTACGAAACACCGACGGCGGCTGTATATGTGCCAGAGGATAAATCAATGCTCCAAACGTCAGTGTGAACAATTTGAGGAATGCCAGTCGACCAAGATAGAGGGAACCACATATACCGGCTGCTCCCCAAAAGAGACGGACGCCAGCGATCTCCCATGTAAATGGTGAGGTTATTGTTTATCAGAAGATCAAAGGTATTTTGTGAGAAGTAGGTGCGGGTGGCTGCAGGTGCGATGTCTGCTTGCGTAGACCACGGGCCTGCCAAAGACTTATAATGATGTCACATCTTGAACGCGATGTTGATAACAGATACACTGACTGTGGCTTTAAAGAACTTGTTTGGGTTTGGATCCCAGCCAGATGTATGAGATGCAAACAAGTAATAGACCTGAAATACAGTAAATGGTGAAAATCGAGGACATTATATGCTATCAACCCACGCCGTTCCTTTTAATGATTCCAGGAGCTTCTAATGTCGAACCTATATATATATTAAGTGAGTAGAAAGAAGTAAATGAGATATTACGGACCAGTAAGCACACCGGTCTGAGACACAACCCCATAGTAATTTGTATCAAGCTGAGAGATCTTGAAGTTCTGGTTATTATCAGAAGCGTAAAGGAGATACGTGGTCTGAACAGCTTCGCATCAACCACATCTTTTGAGTCCTGGTCTATCAGAATCAATGAAAATACATACCGTCATCTAAATGTAACTTGTTCAGGTCCAAAAAACCAGAAGATTTAGTAATCACAAAAATCACCATCTTGGAAAAGACCCATATCCCGTGAATCCGCGCCCAGGGGCTTGAAACTTCCCCGATAACTATACGGCCCACATGGAACTTTGGCTGTCGCAACTCCCACCTGAGCTGAGCCATAGCTAGGGAGCCGTCAACATGGGTATTACTTTCGGCATCAAGAACGAACTTGGAGCTGTCGGAATGAAACCACATCACGTATTCCGAATTCTTTGCAAACGTAAGCCGTGAATGGATGTTTATAGTCAAGTCTTGCTCACGACTTTGTTATAGACGACTGTTAAGACCCGAGATCACCAAGCATATTTTTGATTCTCGATCTTTACGCACCTTTCGGACGCTCGACGATGTTAGAAGTAGATATGCTTGTTCCGGAGATTGGTGTCAGCGCATCGTTCTGACGTGTCCAGGTCGTGAGGTCTGTGGACTGCGACTCAAGTATTAAAGCACGAAAGAAGAGACATGAGACAGTACGAAATAACCGTGTAACATGAAACGGCGTGAAAAAGGGCGCTATTGAGGGACTTGTCCTCGCCAAACCAGTAGTACGTAGAGCCAACCTATGACAGATATGATTTTTCGCGGGAATCTATAGGATTCAATGGGTGAGGACCTTCAAAAATCCTCCGCCATGTGCTTGTATAATGTTGCCAGCCGTGTCTGTCCAGGCTGCGCCGGGGACGATGACTGCACCCTCGGAGGCGAGAACTGCAACAAGTACAAAAAAAAAAACAGATAGAGGAGAACATGAGATGAATACCGGAACCGTCGAGACAGTTGTACTTAAGGGATAACGTAGAAATCCCACAGAGCTCATGTGGTCTGAAGGACGCGAAATACTTCCGTGATTGAGAAGTAAAGGGAAAATCCCGGCCTCAGAAGAGATCACAGGTATACAGACGCAGCATATGCATACACCTTGCTATCCAAAAGCTTGAGCTGAGATACAGACACGGACCGAAGACTCAAACCATACAAGATGAGCGGCCACTACTCGGAGAAACTACATTGGCGGTGATTCGAGAAGTCCTCAACGTTCAACTCCACAGCAGCAACAGAAAGTATCTTCCGAGGAAAGGTATACATGTTGAATTCTGAAGCAGCAGCTTTCTAAAGCCCTGCCCAATCAGCTGAACGTTACGTTGGTTCGTCCTTTCATAAATATGCAATCAAATCAAAGTCTGACATAATAATCCTCTTTTCAATCATTTGTGTACATATTCTGCCGAACCCTGCTCAGGTTTTCGAAGCTTAAAAATGGAGGCATTCCATGTTCTGTCGAGAGGTGGTCTGAAATTTGATAAAAAGAAGTTCCAAGCGGATTTCCAACTCTTCAATGTATTCGAATTTGTAGCTTTCATGCATACATGCTGATATTCTATTTAGTATACCAAGAAAGTTCCCTACGTCAAGGAAAAGATGACATCTCTTGTGAACAGTGGTGAACTTCCCGCAGAGCTTGATTTCTTCAAATATGCGGAAGGTTACTCTGGAAAACGGAAGAGTTCTGGGAAGGAAGGCGGACCACAAGGAAAGAAGCGAAAAGTCGAGTCTGTTGAAGATAAAGATGAAGAGGATGTGGACGAGGACGAAGTTCAAGATGACTGGGACAAGAACACCCCTTACGAATCTAGTTCCACTGGACTTCAACAACGCGTCGTAGCGAAGGGTTCTAATGTTCCCGAACACATTGATTCGTTCTCTGCGTTAAGGGACCGGTACCAACTTCCGTCACACATACTTCAGAATCTCACACAAAATGGGTACATTCACCCAACCGGTATACAATCGTACGGGATACCGATATTATTGGAAGTACGTAGTCTGAGTTTCCAGATATATTCTTCTAGCCTGACCTCATCAGTCTCGCGATTTGGCAGCCATCTCACCAACAGGCACAGGAAAAACACTTTCATACCTTATCCCTGTTCTGACTGCTCTCGGAGCCCCCGCAGCCAGTGTCGAAGCAGATATGGGAGCTGGTGTGAGAGCACTTGTGATTGCACCCACTCGAGAATTAGCTCATCAAATACACAATGAGTGCCTTAAGCTAGCACAAGGAAGAAAGTGGAAGGTCGTTCTATTCAGCAAGGCGACTGCAAGTACATTGGCTGATAAGATTGTCCGCGACAAGATTGGTTCGTGATTCAAGTCGATTCTGTAATTGCCATGATTTAAACGGTTCTTTTAGATATCATTATCAGTACGCCCCTCCGATTAGTAGCTTCCCTTCGAGCCGGGAAACTTGACCTAAACAAGTACGTCGTTTTTTATTTGTATTTTCCGCCGCTCAGAGTGTCGCAGTGTTCGCCATCTTGTCTTAGACGAAGCCGATCGCATGTTGGACTCTGAATTTCTTCCCCAAATTGAAGAGATAGCAGCGTCCTGCACCCATCCAAACATTCAAACAGCTCTTTTCAGTGCGACTTTACCTGCAAATTCTGAAAAGATAGCAATGGAAATGCTTCGGGACCCTGTTCGCATCGTCGTGGGTCTTAAGCAAGTAAACCTTATTTTCTTATGCTATATTTGCTTAGTTGTTCCATTTTTAGAGATACTCCCTTGCCTCTAATCGCCCAGTCGCTCACTTATGTTGCGGACGATCAATCAAAATTACCCAGTCTGCTCACATATCTGTCCCAGCCATATAACCCGCCTGTGCTCATATTCACCTCATCTCAGCCGCGCGCCACTTCACTTGCAGAAGAACTTTCCCTCAACAATATACCAAATGTGGACTGTCTGCACGCTGGATTGAGCATAAAAGAGAGAGAGGAGGCAGTGAGCCGTATGCGTAAAGGTGAGAGCTGGGTGATGGTTAGTACAGAGGTCATGGCACGCGGCATGGATTTCAAGGGTGTGCGGGAAGTCATCAATTATGATTTTCCAAGAAGTGTTCAAAGCTATGTCCATCGTATTGGTGAGTTAAAGAATCTATACCGAAGATATCATAGCTCAATTCAAAAATACTTTATAAGGGCGTACTGGTCGTGCAGGTAGAGAGGGTAAAGCTGTCACCTTTTTTACTGACGAAGATGGTCACTACCTCAAAACGTATGACTCTGTCTGGGAAAATGCCTCTACTGACTCTGGGTCTTAGGATTGCAAATGTGCTCCTTCAATCCGGTTCGCAAGTTCCGGATTGGATTTTAAAACTACCGAAACCATCGAGAATGAAAAGAAGATCGATGGGCAAAGTTAAGCATCCTGAATTTGTCAATCCTGCCCGAAAGATTGGCCGCAGCGACGCAATTAAAAAAAGGTTTCTATCGTCTCATACTCGGTAACGATTTACCAATTGATCATTCATTGCACCAGGGACATGATTGCAGGTTCCAAGAGAAGAAAAGAAAAAGTGGAAAAGGAGTCGTCCAGAGATAACTTCACCGGCAATGCCGCTATGGCAGCAGTGTAAGAAAACATACACACCGGTCCGCTTTTGCAGAAAAAGGAATAAAAGAGATGCGTGTGGTTTAAATCAACCTTGAAGCCTCGTGACGGTATCAGTCATGGTTTAGTCTCAAGACTCGAGGAGCCAAATCGACTTTGTACTACTTCGCTGCAAGCCTCATCATTCCCTTGCCAAGAAATAGGATATGGGAGTGATTCTATACTTAGGAGTTTTGGAACAGTCCTGTGAAGAACTCGAGATAGGGTCAGTAGAATGTGTGCCTCCAGATGCACCAACAGTGTCTTTGAAAACAAATAACAGGGCGTGCCCTCGCCGAATATGCGTGCTTTGCCTCTGATATTCTGGTTGAGTCAAGGAGTGTCCAACAGAACGTGGTAACTGAGACATTAATGAATTGTAGGCCATTGATTGTTGGGAATACATACATAACCTTGACGAGTATGAATGTAATACAAGCCGCTCACGATTGAACGAAAGGAGTTCCTCGATCACTTCGGTGTCCAGACGCTGCGTCTCTTAGACGAAAATGAACCAGCAGGGGCGAAAACCTCAGATGAAAATCGAAGAGGAAGAAGAACGGCGTCGAAACTCAAGTCCTTCGACCTGTTGGCAAAAAGAGTCTTTCTCGTCGGAACTTCGCAGAGGAAGTTGCGAGCAACTAATAATACTTCGCCAGCCTCAACGAACAAAAACCGTTCGAGATTTTAGTAGGTGCATCCACCATGTCACTGAGCCAAAGCACAAGTGAAAAGCAGTCGCTGGGTTTTGTTTTAAACGATGCCTTCTTTCAATCCGCAGGCTGAGACAGGTTGCATCCTCCCCATACAGAGTTCTCACCATCTTTTTTTCCGCGAGTAGGTAACCCAGATGTACAATGAACGCGATTAGCAGTGCCCCTTTCTCCTTTCGCCCTTTAGGGCTTATTCGGGGATAGGAAGTAAGTATACGATCCCATTGCGGGACCTTATCGGAGACATCAGTCAGTACTTAGCAACCGTGTAAATACTTCCAAATTTCGCGCAATTTCTCTTATTAATACTGCATTTTGCTATTCATGAGAGCGGCAAAATGCTTTCGTACATAGAACTCTGTCATCGATTTGTCCGTGCCCGTTTGGGAGCGCGCTCAGCAGTTCCATCGTCAGTCTGAATTTTACCCTCCTGTTTTTCATTAATCAACCATACCTGAGCCATCTCCTTCGTTGCCTCCGGATTGTTGAGTTGCCATTCTATTAACGCAGTCATTACCTTGCCCATCCAGGCTCCAGGCTTGGAAGCTCCAAGGACCTGAACAACTTCACGACCCTGTTAAGCAGCATCCGTCAGTAGGAAAAACATATCCTCTGAGTCGAGCCTACATCGAGGATCGGCCTCGCTTCAACTGTGTCAGGTAAATCCAGTTCTTGAATTTTGATCATTAGAGTATTATAAGTTTGGACCACTCTCCTGGCAGCCTCCGCTAGTTGCACGAAGACTCAGCAATCATTATTAGAAAAACATGAGTACATACCATCTAAAGTGTCATTGGCTAGATTGTATAGTGGCACAAGCTCTTGTATCAAGGAAAATAGAAGCGAAGTAACCCAGTGAGAGCCGGTATTTGAATTGTGGACTGCCTTTTCTCTCAATAAAAGTCCTGTTGCACAACTGCTTGAGGAATAATGATCAGCTACAGAGAAATAGGACACAGACCGAGCGCCACCCTTTCAGATGCATGTGAGAATCTTTCGGAAGTCAAAACGGGATTTTGTAGAATTATAGTAGAAGAAAAAAGCGCAGGTATTCCATCGAGAAAATGGTTTTGCGTTCCAAGTTTCAGAACATCCCGTAGAATGTACTCGATGGCTGATGTTGTTTTTTTCTTTTCCCGGTAGGAAATTCCTTTATACGGGGTTAGTACCGCGGCGAGATACATTCGCGCTCTACACGTTGGATCAGCGTCGATTGCAGAGAGATAGCTTGAGTGTAATGATGATATGGGAGAGATTTCATTTGCATGAAGCAGGTTATGGGTAATCAAGGCAGCAGTAAGGGCGATATCACAGTGAGCGGGCGGAGACGAGAAGGCTGCCGATATATGGGGTGGAATGATTGAAAAGACCGAGTCATAGAGAGAGATATCTCTGATAAGTCGGATCGCACCAAGGGGGTCACGTCCTAGTTAATGCACTTCAGACGGAAACGATAGAGAAGTGAAGATGAACAAACCCTTCATCATTTTCGAGAGTTCCTCTCCTACTCTTTCACGAGCCACCTTTGTTACTAAAGCGTACTTGAAAGAGTGAGCACATGTATACAACAACCAGGTGCTGAAAGATCCACCTGAATACCTGGATCTTTCGCAGCTTCTGCTATTTCGGGCACAATGTCGAAGCCAAATCGACTAGCAAACCTAACACAACGTAAAATGCGTAATGGATCATCTAGAAAGGTTTCTTTCGGTGGAAGTGGTGTCCGAATCACCCCATTCCTCAAATCCTGGAGTCCCTACAATTTCTATGTTTGGAGAAGACAATTATTGAGAACGTGGATATCATACCTTTCCTGTGTGATCTTCAACCTCGCGAGTGTGTACATTATAGAACAAAGCGTTGATAGTAGTATCTCTTCGTAAGGCATCTTGCAGTGGAGTACCAAAGGTCTAGCGTAGCTAATTAGCGGTTATCTGGATGATTTGGCTGGAGCGCACATACCACTTCAAATGGAATTCGACTACCTTCAGCATATTCCTCGCTTCTAAGATTGACAAGGTCGATGTCTAGGTCTAGAAACCTGAAGGTTGCTGTTTCAAGATGCTTCGATTGGTCTGGATTTTGCGCAATTTTACTTATGCTTCCAGTCTTAATGCCCTTTCTGAGAGCAAACTCGGATAGATGCTCAGCAAATGTAATGCCCATCATGTCGCTGAGTGCAATATCGATGTCATTACTGTCGGCGCCAAGCAGCTGTAAAAATAGTAAGGCATACCGTAAAAGAGTGGAACGGGGAGATTTTCATACTGGCCTTGTCTCTAACCCATCCACCTGCTATTCTACAAGAAGTCATTATGCCTTTTTCTTCCCTCAAAGCCTTCGTACATTCATCCAAAAGATCACATATCTGAGCTTCCTTGTCTGTCAAGACGATCTGCATCGCAGCTGGGATTGGAATACGGCCGATCGAGCTATGCTGGAGAGACATAGAGGTGTAACGTTTTGTATGGATTGCGACTGAGACTAGGCTATGAATGAACGAAGTTGCTCTGCGGACCCACATACAAAGGCCTACAAAAGCCGTAAATGCGACGCGACGCGGCTTCGACAAAGCTTCGACCCGAACAAAATAGAAGTAACAATTATAAATGAGGACCTTTCCAGTTCGCGGTTGGGTTTGTGGGTTAAGCCTTGTCAACGAGGGTTTAGAACAAACAGTCGATCTTGGCATTGCAATTGATGATCGACGAAGTCACATCTATGTTACCAATAGTCACTGATTTGAATCTTATCACTCTAAGTGATTGCTTTCTTGACTAGAGGCTGCTTGGAGTCGGTATTTTCCTTGTTGACATTCTTTTTTGACTGGCATACCAGAACACCAGAGTGAGCTGAACGAGATAAGTAAAGCGCTACAATGACAGACAACGACGAAAATCCCAACGCTATTAGTATACCAACCGTGAACCAAACAGACTACGTTTTATAGTATAGGGGTAGTTATTGCACTACGCCAATCCTGCATTAACCAGGCTTAACCATATCTCCAACTACTGGAACCAGGAGGCAAGGGCTTCAATTATAACATAACCTACAAGTCATAGACTCAAATCTTAGATAGCACTTGTGAGGAGAAACTTCAAAAGAACAACGCGAAAATGTATGAGTAAGAAATTATTGTCACAGCTAGGTTTTGGTAACGCCACTTGTTCCGATGTCTTGTGCATTATTTAAACTACCTGACAAGAGCTTGTTATACAGACAGGAACAATGTTCTTTTGCAAAACAATGTAAAAACAATTCAATTGATTTCAAGATTTTCATTTGAATATTTTTGTCAAAACCATAGAAAAAATATTCAAATGAAATCTTGGAATCAACTGGATTATTTTTACTCTGTTTGTACAAAAGAACATTGTTCCTGCACCCAGTGTATTCAAATGAAACCTTTAAATCCATTGGATTATTTTTAATATGTTTTTACATTGTTTTGCAAAAGAACATTGAACCTGCATCCAGTGATATAAAGCAGAGAGCAACCAGTTATCACAATCACTGCTGGGGCCAGAAAGTGTTTCCTTTGGCAAAAGTGTCAAAGAAAGCTGTCATACCATTTCCAATGTACTATTTTTCTCAAAGAAAAAGTCTTTAAACAAAGGAATGTGCTTTTTTCTGTCAGAAATTGGCATATTGGAAATGGTATGACAGCTTTCTTTTACACTTTTTCTGAAAGAAACACCTTCTGGTCCCAGCAGTGTGACACTGCTGGCACTGGGAAGTGTTTCCCTTGAAAAAAGGGAAAAAGAAACCTGTTATATGACTTTCAATGTAACAATTTCTAACAGAAAAAAGGCACTTTTCTTTGTTTAAAGACTTTTTCTCTCAGAAATCAGCACATTGAGAATGGTATACCAGGTTTCTTTTTCCAATGGAAACTTCTTCCAGTGCCAGCATGATAAGTACTATTGCTCGTGCCAATTGCACGTGATTACCATATAGTAGCCTTGTTCCCAGGCTTAAGCTTAGCCTTGAACGCTCGGCGCTCGCTTCTCGACCTGGAATTTTGAAGTCACTGTTCTGTTCTGCTCTCTTCCACAGTCCCCGTCCGCACAAGCATAATTCATATTTTCACCCATACGTCCTCTCTGAGTGATGGGTAACGTAACAAGCTGCTGCGAAAATTGCTGTACGACCTTCCCTTCACTAAGGCATCCTCGAAACCTAACCATAGAATCTGAACTAGTCCAGGGACACAAGTCGCAAACTTATGAGCCACTACTTCTGGAGAACGAGAGGGAGGCTGTGGCGGACCTCCTCCAATATCTCGAGAGTAGGTGCATTATTTTGAAATTCCTATTCATATTTAATTCCGACTGGAACAGACCGCGCCGCGACCAACTTCTTCATCGGCCCGCCACTCACTGCCCTGACAACGTTATCATTCTCAGACAATGTTGATCTCCAACGAAGTGCGGCTCTGGCTTTTGCGGAGATCACTGAGAAGGAAGTTCGTCCGGTTGCTCGAGATACACTCGACCCTATTCTTTTTCTATTGAGTAGTCACGACACAGAGGTGCAGCGTGCGGCGAGTGCTGCGCTTGGAAATCTTGCTGTAAACAGTGAGTTCAATTAAAAGGGCTCGTCATCATGCTCGAATGCTTCTTCGCCTAAATAGCTGACAACAAGCTTCTCATTGTCAAACTCGGTGGTCTCGAGCCTCTCATCCGCCAAATGCTCAGCCCTAATGTCGAAGTGCAATGCAATGCCGTAGGATGTGTAACGAATCTTGCCACTCATGGTCGGGATTCCCACTTTTTTCAGAATCTCGTGACTTACAAACGGTCCAGACGACAACAAGACGAAGATTGCCAAGTCTGGTGCGCTAGTACCTCTTACACGGCTCGCCAGATCAAAGGACATGCGTGTTCAGAGGAATGCTACTGGCGCGCTTCTCAATATGACCCATTCTGGTATGCAAGCTCTTTCGGACTCCGGGTTCGCCTTATCGATTCACCCCAGACGAGAATCGACAGCAACTTGTTAATGCGGGTGCGATACCGGTACTAGTCAGTCTTCTCAACTCTCCAGATACCGACGTTCAATATTATTGTACGACGGCTCTGAGCAATATAGCTGTGGATGGTTTGTCTCCAGTCCTGCCATCGCTGTCGATGAAACTTAATTCGGTAACAGGTTCCAACAGGAAGAAGCTTGCGCAGAGCGAACCGAAGCTAGTCGCAAGCCTTGTTGCACTAATGGACAGCTCGAGCCTCAAGGTTCAATGCCAAGCGGCGTTAGCCCTGAGAAATCTCGCGAGTGACGGTAAAACATCTTGATCCTTAAGTCTACGCTGTGTTAATTATGACACACAGAGAAATATCAACTTGAAATAGTCAAGGCTGACGGCTTGACAGCTCTCCTCAGACTCCTTCAATCTACTTACTTGCCACTTATTCTCTCCTCAGCGGCATGTGTCCGCAATGTATCCATCCACCCACAGAACGAGTCACCGATTATTGACGCAGGCTTCCTGCAACCTCTTATTAACCTTCTATCGTTCAAGGACAACGAAGAGGTTCAATGTCATGCTATATCAACACTACGTAACCTTGCTGCGACTTCGGAGAAGAACAAGACTGCTATCGTCAAGGCAGGTGCTGTTCAATCGATTAAAGAGCTTGTTTTGGAGGTACCCATGAACGTTCAGAGCGAGATGACAGCTTGCGTGGCTGTGCTTGCTCTTAGTGGTATGGTTTGTGCGTGTGGTTATTTGGAACTTAACTGATCAATTCGCTGTCTAGATGACCTCAAGAATCAGTTGTTGGAGATGGGGATCTGCGAGGTCCTGATACCATTGACCAATTCGCCTAGTTCGGAAGTCCAAGGCAACAGTGCTGCTGCACTCGGCAACCTATCGTCAAAAGGTAGTCTTTTTTACGAATTACTTGAATGACAGCTCAGCTTGTTGTTTGTAGATGGTAGGAGCGCTACGGACGACTACTCTGCCTTCAATGATGTGTGGGACAAACCGGAGGGAGGCATGCATAGGTATCTCTACAGGTTTTTGACCAGCCCTGATGCGACCTTCCAACATATCGCTGTGTGGACCATTGTCCAATTGCTTGAATCCGGAGGTTTGTCGTTCTCAAATTCAATGTTGGTTCTATTGACCAGTTTTGTTCAGATCCTCAACTAATTAGCAGTATTCGTACTTCGACTCTCTTGATACCCAATATTCGTGGCCTTGCTGCATCTCGTGCATCGACACCCTCATCCTCTGTGGGAACGCCACACTCACAGCAATCTCGTACGCACTCCGACCATGACACGGAAACTGGTGACGGCCAGGGCGAAATTCAACTTCTTGGACGCAGGATTCTGGAGTTTGTTGATGCGGACGCCGAAGGCTTGGTTCCGTCCAGCGTTGCTGCCTCTCATATCCAGCCTGGTTCATCAGTAGCAAGCTCGACCCGTGACCATGAGGAACTCAGACGGAGCGTTCGCGAGGCATTTGGACCGGGTTCTCATCGTTGATGTAGCCCCATTCCACTGACTTTGTACCCTACCATCATCTTGCACTGGGGAGAAGTTACTTCGACTTCTGTTGGCATGGACAACCGTCTGTTTTTTTTAACGTATTGGTTTCTGTAGACTGTTTCGTTATCTCGCTATTGGGCTCTGTACCATCTTTCATAGTCTTTCCCACATTTTTACCATCCATATTTGTTTCTTCTCAATGTTTCTATGACTTGTCTCCTTAAGCTTAATTCTTCGGATGACGACTTCTATGTTGTTCACTTATTCATGCTGGTCTTTCAGATCAGAAAGTCGTTAGTTTTTCACATGATGCTTACGTGTATCATGGAATGTACTTCAAGCACGTGGCTGATGCGTTGAACGCTTCTTATTGTACAATTGTCTCTTCCGACGTCAATTAAATCAAATCCATTGTTACGCCTACCTCTCCGGACTCAGAGTAGATTGAATCAAATTCTTCAATGAGATAAAGCCTATGTAAAGACAATGTCAGAGCCATCATGACATATCGTCCGCGATCGGGCCGGTGTGTACGCGTTTGCTCCGGACATAGTCCTCGTGTTCACTGTTCATGAGCGAACAGAGTGTATCCATTACGAACAGCTTCCAGCGAAACAAAACCCTGCACCAGGCAAAGCCCCTGAACCACACCCTTAACGGCTGGCCGGTTTCCAAGTTCATTCATAAGTTTCCTACCACGAAGCAAGAACTACCCTTGCTTTTCTTCTCTCAATCATCTATTGTTCATACAATCATCCAAAGTTTTGTCTTGCATCTTTCTATTGACCGGCTGTGCCTCCTCCGTTGTCCTCTCTTTTTTTTAGGATCATTCTTGCTCCTGTCCAGCTCATTCACTACCACATCTTCATGTTGCTTTTCAAGTCCCTTCCGGTTGGACTGGTCTTTCTCATCAATGAGTTCCAACCGGCATCCGCCACACTTGTTCCGCATGCTGTGCAGACCATCCACGAAGTCGCAGTCCGACACACCAAGAATCTCGCACGCGACTTGCGCATTGCCTTCGGCGGGCTACTCGTCACACAACCATCGGACGCAAGCCAGCACGTTGTGTATTGCCGGCCAGGGAGGCCAGGGTTAGGAGGAATGGGAGGGAATGGGACGAGTTCAAATGCTGCATTGCCGTCTGGCACGTCTTCCGCTCGCCCGAGTTCAACTAGGAGTGTTGCCCCGACTGGCACGGGGTCGCCTTCAGCGCCGTCTTCTCCCTGGAAACTTACAGAATCCCATGTGAGTAAGAAGCAATTACCCATCGCGGCAGACACATCATTGATCATTGCTCTAGTCAGGGAATGACTTCTTTGACGGATGGGATTTCACTGTTGGTGGCGATCCAACTCATGGTACTTCATGAGCTTTTTGATTTTGATCACAACCATGGAACTGATATGATCTGTAGGAATAGTGCAGTTTGTCGATCAGAACACTGGTGTACGTTTCGATCGTGAGATACATGAGAAACATCCTCATTGACTTCGTAGCGCTCCAATGGCCTGATCGAAATCAATGACAATGGAAACGCCGTTATGCGAGTTGAGACCACCCCAAGCGTTGCCAATACTCGTCAGAGTATCCGTATCACAACAAACTCATCTTTCAATGGAGGATTGGTCATTATGAGTGCGGTCCATATGCCGACTGGATGTGGTACATGGCCGTAAGTTATTGTTCTTTTGACTAGACAAGACTTTTCTTATCATTCTGGTGCCCCTGTTAGAGCTTTCTGGACGAACGGTCAGTGCTATGAACTATTAAGTGATCTTTTGGCGCTCAAGGCCTAGGATAGGGCCCAATTGGCCTGCTGGTGGTGAAATCGACATTGTCGAAGCTGTGCATGATTATACGAACAATCAAATGACGATTCATACGAACCAAGGTTGCACGCTGCCCACAGAAAATGCGCAAGCTCTGTCAATTTCAGGCTCTGTCATCGGTGGGACTGATTGTGCAGCACTTACGACTGGGAATCAAGGCTGTGGGATCCGTGCCAATTCGAATGTTTCTTTCGGTGCTGGGTTTAACCAGAACGGAGGAGGTACCTATGCTAGTAAGTCAACTACATTTAGGTTGATTACCCATCTGACGGCCCTTGTGACTGCATCCAGTGCAATGGGACTCTTCTGGTGTTGCGGTCTATTTTTTCTCAAAGGGATCCGAACCTGCTGATCTGACTAATGAAACACCTGTGCCTAATACTTGGGGTTCCCCCATGGCAAGGTGGCCTGCAACTAGCTGCAACCCTTTCCAGTTCTTCAACAATCACCATGCTATCTTTGACACCACGCTATGGTGAGCTTTTCCATGGAACGGATGCCAAGAGTGCCAAGCTGAAAACTCCTGAATAGTGGAGATTGGGCCGGCAGTGTGTGGACAGTGTCTGGAATCCCTGGACAGGAGCAGAGCTGCGCGGAGAGAACAGGTGTCTCTACCTGCGATGCGTTTGTAAGAGGGAACGGTATGGCCATGACAGAAGCTTGTAAGAATTTTACCTTGCATAGGTCGAATGGGACTGAATGGCCTCCGCAGATTGGGAGGTGGAATATGTCAAGATATACCAAAACAAGGGCTAGATATACGTCTACGTATAAATAATATATTTGATAATTATCAAGTCACGCGTGCGCGAGAAAGTTCGATGGGATTCTTGAGGACGCGCGTCTGGACGCGTCAGGTAAGTCTTTCGTGACTCAGCGACGCGCGGCCTTTACTCAGCACAGATGCTCTGCTATAAAGTCTCTGCCCGGGATGGCCCAATTCTTTACTGCGTCTTCAGATAGCCATGCTCCACTACATTCCTGTTGCATCCCACGCCTACTCTACGTCCCATCTCAGCGATCTTCGCGACCGCTACTTTGCTGCACTAGCAGTGGCCAAGGCTGCGGAAGCAGACTGTCTAGCTGCCGAGGCTGGCCGGCGCGAAGAAGACGACCTCCGCCGTCGCCTGGCTGAACTTCAATATCTTAAAGAGGAGCAAGTTCTTCGCTCTTGCTATCACCTTGCCCCATTCACTTATCCACACACCTATCCTTCTTATGACCGTCTGGCCATCCTTCGACAACAGCTTGAAGAGGAAGAACGATATCGTCTTCTTAATCCCAGGCTCCGCCGCCGAGAACAGGTGGTCATGGAATCAGAAGCTGCCCATATGCGCCGAACCCGTGAGGAAGCCCATCACCTCAAGCAGGAGCAGAGGGAGCAAGCGTGCCTCCAAGCTCTTCTGGGACAACTAGTCAAGGTCGCGGAACATCCATATTATGGTGCTCATCAGGTGAATTACTTCTTTCCTCCTTGTAGTCTAATCCTTTCTGACACTTGATAACAAGACATCTCGATCACCCTACCGTTTTCATGAACTTCGCAAGCAGGTTCCTTACGCTCTTCACCCTTCTCAGCATGTTCTTCTCGGACCTGAGCCTAAGGTAATTGCTACTGTCGAGCCGGTATGTTGCTGTCAAAGCTTGTCGCTTCTTTTTTTTGACAAACAGTAATCTTTAGGTGTCCCAGGCGATGCAAAAGAGCGAGGCTCTTGAGGTATTTCTCAAGCAGATCCTGGATTCTACACTGGCAACCTCGAAACTTAATACTTCTGCAAAAACGACATCTAAGCCGAGTGCATCTACTTCTGAACCCATGGCAGCCCAGGACAAGGGTATCTTGGACCCACAGAAGTACTCAGAGTACATGTCTCAACCCATCGGTCGACAATCTGCATCTCAGACAACTCCTGCCATTGATGAGTCATTAGAACCTCGTCTCCTTCAGGAATTTGCCAAACTCCTGGTCTCTCCTGTTGAAGAGACTGCTAACCAGCCTTTCGCAAGGACAGCCCGAGATACAGCTGAGCAAAGTCTTCTCGCGGCGTCGGTTTCTGCGCCTGCTGCTCCAAAGGTCCCATCTGACACTTCGACTCAATCGCTAAAGGAACAGCTTGAAGCTCGTCTCAACAATGAGTTCCACTCCGAAGTCCGTGACACTATCCAGGCTATCTTCGAGTCTCTCAGGGATGCCATCAATCATGGGCAGCCCACCTCTGCATCTCCCTCTAATAAAGCAACTTCTTCGGGCAAGGGGAAAGCAAAGGCCGAGTCGACCACTGCGACTTCGGCCCCCTCTTCCAATCCTACCTCTAAGGATGTTGTTGACTCTTTTAACGAAGTTCGCAGTATTGAAGCTGCTTTTCATGCTCTTCAAGACGATTTTACCTTTCCCGCAACCCTTGACTTCATCTCCTCCCACCTTATTCCCGTAAATAATTATTCCTCCGATTCTGAAAGTTCCAGCTCAACGGCTCACCTCGCATACACTTCGCGCAACCATTCAGTGCGCTTCTACGAGCAGGCGCTGAGCGCACTTCTTGCTCAGTTGGACTCAGTCGACAGCTTCGGAAATGACGATCTTCGCGCGACAAGGAAGGAGGTTGTTAGCATGGTGGAGAAGGCTCTAGAGGAGCTTGAGACAGAAGTTGAGGGGCGGTACAGGACTCGGCTAGCAAAGGAGGTCAAATCCGTGCCCATTGAGACTACCACTGCGCCTGAAGTTTCTACGACAATCACCTCTGCCAGTTCCGACTCGAAGCAGGAACTTACTCCAGCTCTTGAACCCATGGTTGAGGATTCAAACGAATCGACTTCCGCGCCGTCGGTATCTTCCAAACCTGCACCGACTGTGACACTGGAATCTTCCTTGGAAAAACCAGAACCATCCGAAATATCTAGTCTCACTACTTCTCAGACCAAGCCAGTTGCACCAGCCAGCATTCCCACCATTACCGATGCTTTGTCCTCGTCACTTGCCACGGTCAAGGCTTCTGAGATCACTGAGGACGCTACTCAAGTTCCAGCTTCGCCTTCCGTAGAAAACGAGTCTCCCGATGCCTTCCTCCTGACCGCTGAGTCGGAGGTAATGCCGAAACGTCCCAATAATAAGGACAGCGACGACGTTGCAAGTGCAAGTGATTGGTCAGATATCGAAGCATAACTTTTGGACAAGGATTCGTGAAATGTTAAATAGCAGTTGATAAGCTCTAGATAGATTTTGATTTGTACTCCATTTATTACAGTTGCGGATAATCAAAAGTATACAAATATGATATCTCCACAACAAGAATGTATTCAGATTTGAACACGCCCAGATGTATGTAGCACGGAACCTGTTTCGACCAGATACTTCGCCACTAATAAGAACATGATCCATGTAACATTTGATGATTCAGAGTATGTGCGAAAGGCCGTTACCCCTTAGATCCGACCTGCGCAACAAGGCTGTGGAGCGTTTCACTTGAAAACATGAATATCTACGACTCCGGAGGAATTCTCGATGTGTGCATTGCATATCGGAAAATACTTTTTACTTTACTTTGAAGAGGCATAATCAACAGAATTTTCACGTCTTCTTTTTATCTATCTTTGATGGCGCAATTCATTCATAAATGATGATCAGGCTATACCCTAACCCTAGATTAGCTCTTCCTGGTCTATACATATCAAAATTTTAACATTAGTAATTATACGATATACGACTGAGCGGTCGGTCCGCTTCATGATCTTCCACCCTTCTTCTTCTTGTTCACGACCTTGAACCCCCATTCGGGTTGCGTGGGTTTCGGTGCTGCTTTCACCACATCCGCGATGGAAACTTGCTTCGCAGGTGATTTACCACCAGACGCAGCACCTTTTCTGGCCGCCGCATCCGCTTTACGTTTACCGAAAAACTCTGCAGCAAAGCGTCGGCCATCTAGCGTTGTACTATTGATATAGATGGCGTCGGCGACAGTATCAATCGTAGTCTGGTCAGGCTCAATAGGGAAAGATATCAGCATTGCCATTATCTCTTCCACTGTAAGAAATTATGTCGTGAGCAGGGACGGACGTCTGGATTTCATTAGCTACCATACCATTGACAGAACTGTTCAGGCCCTTCAGGGTGCTACTGAGCCACTTCATGAATTCAGAGGAAGGCGGTATGGGAAGTTCGTCCCCTTTCGGTGTAGGTGTTGCAGTTTTAACAACAGACGAGACGGTGATCGGTCGAAGAATGGTGGCATTGCCGTTAGGTCGGATGGAAGTGCTAGGCACGCTCAAAGCTGGTGAAGGTTGTGCAGTAGGTGGGCGGGGTGGAGCGGGTGTTGTGGCAGGTTTCCCACCAGCTCCCACTGTCGTCCATGCGCCGCCGCCCGGGGACGCCTGAAGTGTGACCTGCTATGGAGTCAGTTTGATACTTGAGAACGGAAGAAGAGATAATGTGACCTTTTGTGTCGTCTCAGCATAAGCTCTTTTAGCTGCCACTGCGACTGTGTCCTTAATGGCGTTCTTCTTCCGCCGTTCTTCCTCTTCTTGAATCTCCTTCATAGTCTTCTTGGATGCAGGTGCATTCAAAGTGTTGGTCCACACGGGAGGGTTGAGAGTATTAGGAACAGTTGAGTTTGCCTCCTTCGCTGGTACTGCGGTAACCCGCGACCCTACTTGCGAAGTTGGAAGGCCCCATGAAGCAGTGAAAGGTTGAGCGGCGTCTTTGCTGTCAGTAACAAGCTGAGCAGCGCGGGCAGCACGTTCCTTCTCTCTTTCTGCTGCCTTACGGGCTTCCGCCTTTTTTGCTTCCGCCTCCTGTATATCCCTTAAACTAACAGACGCTCCCGAAGGTTTTGGCTTGTTCTCATCTTCTTTGGACCACGGGGCCTTGGACGCAGTGGCGGTGGGGGTAGGTTCCTGAGCGACCTGGGGAATAGACTTCGCGGCGGGAGTTGGTTGAACGCTCGACCCTCTTGTTTTCATTTTCGTGGAAACGACAGTCTTTGGCTCTGAAGCCGGCTCGACAACGGTTATTAGATTAGTTGGCACTTCTTCCGAGATTTCCGGTTTGGACACATCACTCTCCGCTGTACTTGCAAGTTGCTGCTGCTGCTGGTTATGTTGTACGATGTTACTGAACGTGAGGCTATCGGGAGCTGCGGGAGTCTTCCAATCTTCTATTATTTCTTCGGATGGAGGTTGCCAAGGCGAAGATTCGTTAACTTGCGAGCTTGGTCTAGAAGGTTGGCTGCTGCTAGCTTGGCCCCAGGGCGAGGTACCTGTAGCAGATGGAAGAACTACGGTATTTGCTGAAGTGGGATGAACAGAATCGAAAGGCCCGGGTCGTCTTGCCACAGGTGCTTCGTGATTCCAAGGTGATCGTGGTGGGACAGGACTTAAATCGAAGTCTGACGACACCGCTTGGGGTGCGGTTCCGAATGAATTGGATGAAGGCTGTTGGATTTGAGTCACGGGGGAAGGTGCATACTGAGCTTGGGGGACGCCATTGACGTAGGGGTTATAATTTCCGTTAGGGTGAGAGGATCCGTCAACATATACATCTTGAGGAGTCCCAAATGTGTTGGTGGGCACAGGTCCGAAAGGCGAAGAAAATGAGTCAACTGAGGCACGATTTTGATCGAAAGGACCAGTATTCCACCCCTGACCTGGACTATATGTTCGATTGTAGCCAAAACCATCAGCAACAGGTCCCCTATTTGAGGCCACATTGCCAAACGCGGGATTTCTCATGACGAGGGATGGATCGAGAGGATTATCATTGAAGTTCCTACGATTGAACACGTTCGAAGGATCAGGTATCGTTCCAAAAGCCTGAGTACGGGGATTGAGGGCATTGTCGTGGAAAAATCCTCTGCCTCCAAATGCGTTGGGGTCTGGGGATCCATTCCCAAAACGGCCACCTCCGAATGATGACGACGGAGAATCGGACGCATTGGAACCAAAACTGTCCAAAGTTGTGCTACGAAGATTCCGGATAGGTGCTGGTTGGTATGGTCCATTGAACGGAAGTTGGTCCTGTCCAAGGTTTTGTATCTCACGGTGCACAGGTAAGCCGGGAGGAATGACAGGAACAGGAGGTGTTACAAAGATTTTGTTTCCACCATGTCGTTTGACTAGCTCGTCTACAGTGGACCATTGTGTGTCAAGATACGTGCGCTTCATGGGAAGGTCACCGGTAAAATAACCATCGTCAAACCACTTCTGCATCAGTTCAGCATTGAAAGGTCCTACAAGTATTTTGTAAAACTTGCACATGATGTAGTAACGTAATGAGGATACCTTGAACTTGGCCAGAAGGGTCTTTATATGACCACTCGACAGCGGCAAGATCCACAGTTGTTGCGGGGCTAGCACTCACAGAGTCATTTAAGGGACCTGGATTACTGGCACCATTCACATTATGGGCCATCTCGACAGGGGCGTCCTGCCCACCGACTGGCGGAGGATCATGAATGGCTCCTTTAGAAGTTGTTGTGTGGTCTGGATCATGAGCACCTCCTCCGGGACGTTCATTTTCGTTTGGCTCTGGATTCTCTTGAATATCGGACGGTCTACTTTCAGGTTGGTCTCCTCCACTCTCTCGGGATATACTAGCACTAGCTTTTGAAGATATCTCTGATCGGCGTCGAGCCATCCAAGCATCATTCCCACCCAAAACACCGTCGAAACCAGGAGAGTAACCACTACCACGTCGAGGCGACACAGCGACGTCTCGGGGTGAAGCAGGTTGTAAAGCCGACGAGGATTGTTTCCGTGGTATTGTAAGAGAAGGTTGTTCTTGAACCATGATTAGGATCAGACCCTAGTTAGGTGGGATATAAAAACACCTACCTCGTCTTAAAGCACCGAATCGATTGCTCAAAGGACTACTTGTCGCGGAGGAGGGGCTATTAAGGGTGTGACGTGACCTATCATTCCCCAAAGTCTGCGTAGACAAAGGAGAAAGTAAATCAGTACGGCGGCGAAGATCTGAGTTAAGAGGCCCTTGAAAAAGCTACGATAATTACTTCAAGGTCAGCGATCATTGACAAGTCGCAGAGTACGACGCACCTTCTTTTCAGTGTCTCCCATCTCGCGCAAACTGACGGGGTCGGTCCCAACCTCACGGACCACACCTTCCCATCTCTCAACTTCAAGTCCGAGGCCACCTTTCCCACCTCCTTCTTTGTAAATCCTCAATAACTCCTCCTTCGAATATCGGAAAGGATGTGCTTCGTCGCGCTTTTCAATCTGTTGAGATGGGGCGGGAGAGACGAGAGCAGAATAAGTCGACGCGCCAGACGTTGGGGCTGGGGGAGGGGACGGAGGGGGTTGCGTACGCGTTGGGGTCTGATGCTTGGTACGCATCCATTCGGGACCAAAGTGCATTGTAGCAGAAGTCATTGTGTTATTCGTTGTGTGAAGTCCACAAAGATGATGCAGAGTAAGATTTAATCCTTTTTTCAGAATTTCCACTGAAAAGCTCAGTTCACACGTGGAAAATATTTGGCACGGCCTCACTGTATCTATTTAGGGCAGGCCCATTGGCATTGCATTATACTTGGTTACGGTATATACTTTATATTAATCCATCTTTACTCGCCATACTGATATAGGGAGAGCTAGGGGAGCCGTTAGTTTCAAAGCGCCGGAGTACTGCTGATGGGTGCTTACCTTGTAGTCTAAGCGCTTTAGGAATGATAAACACAACCAACAAAGTCACTCCGAGAATCATGCAAAGAATGGACATCACATAGTAGCCATCCCGATGAGTAATGCACACTCCATTTATATCTTTACACATCGCCTTTCCGTGGTCGGAGACACATTCTGTCGCTGGAGATGCATGTAAACAAACGCCGAGACGATATGATAGATATTCAACCTACTTTTGACGTCGATGCCCTCGGCAACTTTACATGTCGCGTCACTGAGAAGGTCGACACCTTGATTATTGAGTCAACGTGAACAGTCTTTCAAAGTAGGAATAGTGTTGCACCTTTCAGTACAAACCACTTCGGCCAAGTACCACCCATATTGGTGAAAGTATTCAAAAGCTACGAAAAATTCAAGCTTCCGCAACACTTTTTGAAGACACCGTACTCACAGTCATATACGTTCCTCCTATCAGCGGGTCTGACACCCGGGTGTGGAACGCAGAAATTCCAACAAATTGAACGGTACTGAAAAAGGTATTGTATCAGAGCTGTGAAAACGAAAGGAAACACTCTTACGATGCGAAAGATGAAAGTACTGTGTGGACTATCAGGAACAAGAAAAATCCTGTGGAAATCGGGGGAGTTGGGAACCAGAGGACAGTTAACATAGCAATAAGAGCCAAAAAAAGCCGGGGTATGAATGCGATCAACCATGGCCGAAGTGGTTTGTCCCCTCTAGACCATTTTGCTGCGAGCCAGCCACCCATGATTTGGAAGGGAAAATCAATGAGAACAACGAGCGCCAGGTCTTCGCGTTTAAACCCCTTCTCAACCAATTTTAACGAAGTCACTGCTTCATTAACAGCAAAACCAATTTTTGCTACGAGGTGTATTCCAACAAGAACCTGCACATCTGGAAAGCAATAATTTCAGATGCTGCGCGAATAACAATAAACTGATGTCATACGTCGAAGTCTACAGATTGTCCAAATAGTTTTGTAGACTGCCTTAATGCTCATGTCTGCCTCGTGAGAATATTCTTTATCCTAGAAGAAGGTAAGTTATATATCGGCCATTCAGATTAAGATTGCCTTGCCTCTTTCTTGAAGAACAGGAGCCAGAATGTGACAGCGTAACATATAAGACTCCAGAACTTCAGGTAGGCCGACAGGGTCAAATGCGGGAACCCCCAATTCGCACTGATAATGGTGAGTGTGAGTATAATGTGCTTGTTATAGCTTACGCAAAAGTCTCGCTGTTGAAAGCAAGGAAAACTGTGAAAGAAGCAAAAAATCCTGTGTTGAGCCCTATGGTCTGGCACGTCGACGCGTAGGATAAGCAGTCTTGAGAAAGGAGAGTGAGCGCCCATCCTGTGCACACGACCTTGAGTCATGGATTCCACAGGGTGAGCCAGAGTGCTGAGACTGACCATCAACAGCGATATCTAGTCAATGTGATGAGTAAAGTAGGGAAATAGATGCAATGTGCTGACGCACCTTGCGTTGCGGAGAATAATACGAGTGCAGTAAAGACCGTTGATAACTCGACGATATTGTCGGCAGGCTGAAGATTCGTCAGTACTGGCACAAGATGAAAAGCTCTCAACTCACTTGGTCGAGTAACCTCTGGACATTTAAGGAAATGTATAACATAAGGCTTCCAACGATGAATTGCATGGGTATTATCCATGACTTTCGACGCCCCACGGATGGGAAATATACGGAGTCGATTATTGGTGACCATAGAAGTTTCAGGGAGTAAGGGTAACTTGCAAGAGAGAACGTCGCTAGTTGGGAATACGAAAGATGTTCACGAAGAAGGAATGGCACGGAACCTTGAAAACAATCAAAGGGTGAACTACCAAGAATGAATCAACATACCGAGAGCTAATCCCAGCTGGGATAAATCAGACGTGACATCTAAACTGAACATCTGGTACTCACCGGTACGCCTTGAATGAGGTCTGTTCATGTCCCGTCAATAACAAAAATTCATAAAGCAGATCATCATGGACACCCACACAATATACACAGTAACACCATATTCCGTTTATCCTTAGCTCCTATAGGTTTCTTGTACGAGCTAGCTTCTTCTTCCACTTCGTCTAGATCTCGCGCCGCCTGTTCCCTCTCTTCCTCCCCCAACAAGCTAAGCTCAACTCCTTCTTCAGCATTGTCTAGGTCTATGCGCGAGGAATGTGGTGTTTTAGGAGTCCGAGGATTAATTTGAATACTGTTAAGAGACGACGACACTGCCATCGTATTGCTCGGAATAGAAGTCGATTTCATGTCCTCGTCGAGAGTTGCACTTCGTTTATCACAATTAGTCCTGATAGCATGGGTAGCAGTCTGCAACGTACCGACATCCAACGGCAGAAGCGTTGTAATAAGGAGGCCAAACAAGCAGTTAGCAGGACACGTGGCTCTCAGACTTTCATATGCATAATATCTGATCATCACTGATCTCTTACGCTCCTTCCCGCGACACGATCGAACACGACCTCTACCGAAACAATAGACAAGCCGAGGACGCTACACTAGCTGGATATACTTCCGCCTCCCTCGCTCACTAAACAATTCAGACCCCTGCAGCCTGCTCCTCGACGCAATACAAACCGCCTCGCCCAACCTTATGGACCTCGCTCACTCCCCCCGCACTTCCACGCCCAGCCATATCCATCTTCCGCTTCAGCTTGCAACCCGTATGCTACGACTATGACTACGGGACGCGCGCGAGCCCTCGTGGTGTAAACTTTGGTAGCGGACACCTGGGAATGTGAATGCGGGCGTTGGGAACAGGATAATGGCATCCCCGGTCGTAGACGTATGTGCTCAATCAATGGTATGTATTCTCATGCGTGTGCACTCCGTACCTGTGCCTGAAGCTGAGGATATGCGACGCGATAACATAGGCTGTTTTGCATACTATGGATGTACTATACATACCATTTAAGATTGATTTTCTTGGTTCCTCAATTCTCATCTCTCATGATACTCCGAAAGAAGTCTATTCAATCATGCGACATTAAAGAAAGGTCAAGGACATCTAGATGGCCTTGGCCTTGACGAGCTCTACATCCATACCGTATCAGCCACTTGTGCCAAAAGAAAACAAAACGTTTCAACTCACGTTCAATCTCAACAACAGCAGCGTTAATAATATCCTTCTGCGTCTTTTCGTCCTTGAGGCTCGCAAGGACCTTGGCAACAACTGTTTTTGTGAGATCGGCCTGCTCGCTCTCCTTCTGCTGCTGCTCGTAGCGCACCCAGCTATCAAGCACGCTCTTCACCTCTGCTGCGACAGCCACCTTTTGTTGCTGGACGAACGTCTCTGCTTCAAGCTTAGCAGTCTCCTGTTTTTCGAAAGAAAAATTAATAACAATGCTAACGGGGAATGGAGGGAGTGCGGGACCTTGGAAACGGCAAAGAGGCCCTGGGTGAGCGACACGACGTCCTTCATCTGCGCGACAGAGTCGATGCGCTCCTGTACAGCCTGCGTGTGTTCCGCACGCGCACCATCCAGCACCTTCTTAATACGCGCAATATTTCCCTCTGCCCAGTTCTTGTACGGTTCTTGGATAATCTACGACCGGACATCAGCTGTGCTGCGCAGCGCACACACGCAGGATCGGGTGGAGGTACGCACCTTTCCGAGGTAGGTGAAGAAGATCATGGAGGCGATGAGGATGATGGACTCCTCGTTGACAACGTAGAGCTCCTGGGAGATGGCGGCAGCGGCGAGACCTGTGCCGAGGATGGCAGAACCGGTCTTGGTGAGGAGGCCGGGGGACGACGGGAGCTTGTCGATGAGCTCGGACGCGCGCTCGGAGGGGGGTTGCGGCGAGGAGGTGGACATCGTGCGCCTGTGCGGGTGGCTCGGTGTTTGGTGTTTGAGTTTACAGAAAAAGAAAGAGAAAAACTGACATGGCGAGAGCGGAGAAGGAGGGCGCGACGCGTGGGCGCGCTGGAGAAGCGTTAGTTGGCTGGAAGTGCGAAAGAGGAGACGGAAAACGCACCGGCCGCGCGTAGAGAGCTGAGAGCGATTCTGGACGCCATTGCCGTAGAGTTTTTTGTAGAACGACGGCCAGAGACTGTAACGTATGTCGTGGGAATCCTGTCCGTCCGGGTTTTTACGAGTGGCGCGGGGTTAGGGTTTGATTTCCAAATAAAAAGTCTACTGTTTTACACAGTGATACAACCGTCAGTGTTTACAGAACCGCCTGTCAAGGCAAACTTGTCCATCAAAATGTCTGTACGTATCCTCAAGTCCTGCACCTCCTTCTTCAGTAAGTGCGCTCGCTCGCGCTCCTCAATTCTCAACTTTGTCAACAAGGGCAAAAGTTCCTCCACCTTCTCCCACTTCTTCAATCGTGGCTCCAGCTTGTCCACGACTTCTTGTGATACTGAGTTTTCCCATGTCACACCCATTTCAATCTCACAATACATTGGGCATATCTGACTGAGAAAGAGCGCAACAGCGCCCTCCTCCTGTATAAGTGACACCCCTACTGACAAGCAGCGAAGGGAACGGAAGCTTGGTAATTGGTATGTCGAGGCGATATCGGCTGCCGGAAAGTCATTTGTCGTTGCATTCATAAACAGACCAAGCATCCGTAGTTTGGGACAATGACGTGCGAACGGGAGAAGTGCGCGTAAAGTCAAGTTTGAATTGTCCAGGTAGGCAGGTTGAATGTTCAGCACGAGAGTCTCTACGCCTGGCCATGACGTGGCAATCTCTTCTATGTCTGAGAGCTCAAGGCCTAGGGGACAGTGGTGGTCAATTTCGAATGAGGTGAGATTCGGACATTTCAGCAGGGGACGAAGGGTATCAATGGTTATACAATCTTCTTTTTCCGGAGGGAATGTAGACTCCAGGTCGCTGCGAGAAGCAGAAGCCACAGTTAGAGATTTGAGGAGAGGACAGGCCTCAGGTATAGTGTTGAGAAATGCTGAGAGCGTGATAGGAGTTTCGGTTACCGGTGAGTCAAGATACATAACGGTCAAGTTAGACGGAGAAAAGGGAATGGTCAAGAAATTGGTCGCGTCCCCAAAGGTAATCGTCATGCTGAGGTCGAAAAGCGATGGGAACGAGCCTTCAGTGAACTTCGGCCTAAAGTCTACAACATCACTGGGGTCCCCATGGCCCTGATAACAGTGATATTGGTATTCTAACGTCTGAAGGTTTACCAGACGAGAAGCAGCCTCCGCAATCTTCGTCGTAAGACAAAAACGCGGAAGGGTTATCCTCTGTAGATTCGGAAGGTTCGAGATTAACCGAATCACGTCCTCCTCTATAAGCCCAATGGAAAATTCAAAGCGAAGGTCGACCAAGGAAATCTTTGGCATGCGTGTAACGATGTCTACAAAAGCGTGGGAAAGATTCGAACTCGTTATGTTCTCTCGAGGGAGACGGAGAGCAAAGGATTTGACGTTCTTGTGCATGAAGATCACGCAAAGAGTAAGCAAACCGTCCCAATGAAGCGTATGCATATTGGGTAGTATATCCAGGCTCGTACGTGACCGCGCAACGTCGTCGAACACGCTGTGGTGTAATACCTGTTTCGTCTGAGAGGCTGTATATACCAATCTTCGAACACGCCGTCTATACCGTTCAAATCTGAGCCAATCACTAGCCTCAAGGGGACGAATGAATTTCTATATAAAAACGGAAAGTAGGTGGAAACGAGTGAGTAGCGCGATGGTGACGTACATATGAACCACTGGCAGATTTCTCGAGAGGTGCGAGAAGGCTGAACAGACGGTGAAGACTCAGAACCTCCTTCCACAGGACATCTAGCGCTATTTCGGACCAATGTTTGGATACCCTGGCGTTTGAGCCGTTTGAAGCATCGTCGAGAAATTGGAAAACCATGTCAAGCAATTCGGGGATGGCAAGAACGCGTGAGATCGTAGAACCGTATGTTGTCATCTCTTTCCCTTTTACTCTCCGAGAAAGCAGGGATGGACAAGAGTATCGATTTCCTAAAGGTGGTGAGTGTATAGTTTGGAATTGAACCAGATCTGTATTGGCCGGAGATGTCCGGCCCGTCGACTCGGCAAACACTATACTTACTTTTCAAGTTTTTGCCCACACTCCCACATTCTGCTATTAAAAACGTCTTTGTGCATCGCGCCGTCAGCGCTTGGCATTTAATACTTTCAGCAGATGTGCATGTGGTATTTGATTGTATCTAATCTATGAAGGATCACAGAATACTCAAAATTCAATCGTTATGACATACATATAGTACAATGACGATCATTGATGATTATCATCCTATGCTACAGATTTTTCGGCGCAGGTAAAGCCTCTGTCGCCAGCTGCCATAGACTTTGCCCCTTGCAACCATTTCGCCAGATTTCCATCTCAGTCAAATCTCTGCGAGTGCGAAGCAACACCGGCATCGGTTCACACAGCAAAGGTGCCTTTTCACTGATACCACTTCGCCTCGCTAATACCACCTGTCGAAGAGAGGGATATGTCGACCGATTACTGAGAGCTGATGGTCGTTCGGCCGCTGAGTCACCCATGTCCAAATTGGAACAGGATACGAGAGATACAGAAGGCGGTCAAAGGACAATGTCTTTGGCACACTCCGTTCTCCCATGACGCGCAAGTGTGTCAATTGCCGAAGGAATTGGAGCCCACTCGGCGTGTTCAAAGCATGAACCTATTGCGGATGTGACAGAAGAAGCGTTAAATCACTGCAAAATGTGTGTTTCAAATTACGAGAACGTATAATCAAAGCAAGTCCTCGTGCATCGCAGGCTAGTACACGGATGTTCACGCATGCGCGCAGAATACGATACGTATACATAAAGTCATCGTTTCGCAGCGGAGATATCCAGAGACGATGAACTAGTTTTCCACTGTCCAACCCACAACACGAATTTCTCTTTCTGTGCATGAGGCTTGCGAACGACGTGAGCTGTTTCGTAGAGCTTAGCGTGATCGGCATGACTGGTAGACAAGCACGGAGGGTTGAGTGATAGATGTAGCGTGACACAAGGACGAGAGCCCGATATGTCTCTGGCCAGCCCGCACTGTATGACAGAATAAGAAGCTGGATTTCTGGTGGAAGACGCTTCAATGGAAACTCCTGTTGTGACCAGTCCTCGCAGAAATTAGTAGCCCTTCGACACTGTTCAAGTTTTGTTTCGGCAGATATCTTGGTCTTGTGTTGCTGTGATATCGCAAGGCAATTATAACGAATCAGCAATGAAGCCCGGGGTCTATGGATTCTGGTTGCGGAGGGACTGTAGATGAAGACGAGCAAAATTGCTATGGTAGAAAATGCAGTCCATCCGAGCTCCTCAAATAAAGGCATCATGAATCAGAGCTCGAATGTACGAAGTCCACGACATAGCCTAGATCACGTTCTTTATCAAGAAGCGAATCGGTGTCCTTAGATAATACTTACGAAGGGAAATAATGGGTTAAGAATCAAAGTAAAAGTCTTTCGTATAACACAAAGTGGTCGGGCAAGTTGAACCTTTTCGAGACATGGGTAACTTAATCCATGCACCGGGCATGAGGCATGAAACGAGTGCATTTAATGAACCAAACTGCGGGGTGGTCATGACGCGTTCGACCCTTGTCTCGTCTTGATGCATGATGGAGAGTCACAGAGGAGTAACTGTGTGGTGATCTGATTCCATCAGTTTGTACCTGCATACTTATATCCCGTCCGATTTTACCCCACAAACAGGCGAGGGAATGTGTAGTATTTCGACTGTTATTTATAAATTTCAGCTAACGCGTCACGCTGGCTCGACGGTTCCAGAGGTAGGTTGCCTTTTCGGAGGCCTCCGCGCAATAGGCGTCCACTCCGCTCGGCAGCCCTCTGCACGCCGTTATCTCACCTTGCCACTCAGAGCCGTTCTCGGCCTATAAAATGGTTTTCTTCAATCTTTTTGTAAGACTTGAAAAGAAGTATGGCCAATGGCGACGCGGCGTTCGTGACTTGTGGGCCCATTGGCAGTATCTTTGTCATCTTCGAAATCCTGTCACTGTGTTCCTTCATTCGAGATAATGGCCACCCGACTGACATGTCTGTGTCTAGGAAGGGGTATGCGAGTAACACAACATGAAATACTGGCCTGTTCATGGATCATTTTGCATGATTCTTTGTGCTATTCTTTTGTTGATCTCCAACAGTCTTCTACCCAAGTCTCTTCCTCAACACTCAGCTTCCTATATTCTGTCGTACCGTCTGTTCACCTACCGGACTTTGATTAGCAGAATCGTTGTTCTGATTCCGAGGCAACGCGACACGCGATCGATTGACTCTGTGTGAGGAAAGAACTGCCAGGTACGCTAGCAGAGTGTCGTTCAGATGACCCAATACAACTGGAATCACAAGATCCCGGACACAGAATTACCTACCGTTGCGTCGCTGATATTCACCTTTTCGGTCACCATTTTACACCATTTCACGGCCATCTGAGTCGGGAGGGATTGACGTGGAAATACCCCACGTTACGAATCCCAGATATTGTATGCTATGTCCTTGTATGACACACATTGTTTATCAATGTCTTGGTCATTTTGTTCACGAACGGCTTCTGCTGCTCCTGGGGCTATTTCGCATGCCTCGAGTGCCCGACTGCCATTCCCCTCCGCTGTCTCTTCGGCCACCCATAAACCTTATCTATGTGACCACTTCTTTGATGCCAAAAAGCCTTTTCGGCGTAGAAGTGTCAATAGGAGTTCAAACGATCAAGGCTGACTCGAATGCAACATTTTGGTCTTTGTGATCGAGACCCTTCGTATATAAATCCCTTAAGTGCCTTTTACAACTACAGAGGTCCGCCTCTTGGTACCGATCTATGTCTTGGAAACTCGTCTCACATGCCTTCATCATTTCTTTGGGCTATGTCCTACTTTTTTCACTAAGGACCGGTCTTCGTTTCATGAAAATCCGGCTCACTCTAAAGCACATTCCAGGCCCGCGATCGTCATCTCTTCTCTGGGGAGAAGAATGGTTGCTATATCACAGTCTTCCTGGTTCGGCGTACCTCAGATGGCATAAGGAATATGGCAAGGTCGTCAAATTTACAGGTGCCTTTGGAGTCAGTAATGCCTACCCAGATATCCATCGTTACCAAACGCCCTCCTATTGTAGCATCAGGTTTTGTCGATAACCGATCGACGTGCAATATCATTCATCATTGGGGAAAGTATCTATGCATTCCCAAAGCCAAACGGCGTCCGGGAGTGGTTTCGCGCCACCCTGGGCGAAGGTATACTCTGGGTCGAAGGTGAGAACTCCCTGTGTGAGAACATCCTCGGTGGCTGAAGAATTTCTAGGTAAGACGGCTCACGAAAAGCAGAGACGTATACTTGCTCCCGCATTAAGGTAAGGTGACCGTAGAAAGATTAAGTCCGTCATTTACATTCTCCAAGTCAACAATCTGTCCGAAACTTGACACACATTTTTCATGTGACCTCGTCAAAACTGGCCACTGAGTGGGCAGGACTTTTTGATAGAAGACATGCTGACGAGATCGAGATCGAGGTTACACACTGGGCGGGACGTTTCGCGTTCGTGTTTTTACTTCGCCCCGCATCTTACAATGACCGACTCGCAGACTGGATACTATCGGCCGCGCCGCCTTTTCTTATGATTTCAATTGCCTTTCCGACAATCCCCATTCCCTCGCGGAGGCATTAGATGGATTAACGAACAGCGAAAACAGCCTGACGTCTTTCTACATGCGGGCTCTTTTCTGGATCTTCCCCTCGGTTTTGTCCATTGGAAAGAAAGGCCAGATGATACGTCTCACAAAGCAGGAACTTGGTGCCATTGCTTCGAAGATGTGGCAGGATGCTAAATTTGCTGGAGATGAAAGGGACAGAACTCTCATGGCTCTCATGTGTGCGTAACTTCCCAGTCTCAATTTGCCGGTCTCTGTGATCTGCTGATGCAATCCGTGACAGTGAAAGCAGACAAAGCATCGGGACCGGGTATGAACGAGGAGGAAGTTGTCTCCCAAATGCGCAGTATAATTTCCGCAGGTTATGAGACGGTTTCTGCGGTTATAGCTGTAAGTTGACCGGTTTCAGAAGGCTTGAATTCAGAAGGCTTAAAGTCTCTGATGCCAATACCAGTGGACGTTATATGAACTCTCTCGAGATCAAACTCTCCAAGCCAAGCTTCGCAAAGAAATCCACGGTGCCACTGACGCCTCTTTTGACGAACTCAATTCCAAATATCCGTTGCTTGACGCGGTGCTGAAAGAGACGCTCAGACTACATCCACCGATTCTTGAGAATCATCATGAAGCCAGCGAAACCATTATCGTCCCACTCTCCGATCCTCTTCCCGGCACTTCCGAAATGCACCTCATCGTCCCCAAGGGTACCATTATCGCTATCCCTTTAAACGTCATACAGACCGACGAAACTGTATGGGGCGCCGATGCTGAAAACTTCCGACCGCAGCGATGGATCGATCGTAAGGAGGCAGGCATTCTGGGTGGCCGTGACCTTTTAGCCTTCAGTGAAGGGTGAGTGACGTTCAGTTGGGTGCTCAAAGCCAGCGTGATTGACAGTCGCCTCTGATAGCCCTCGTGCATGCATCGGGAAAGCCTTTGCTTTGGTGGAAATCAAGGTCCTTGCTTTTTCATTTGAATGTTAGCTTCTGTTCTCATATCTCGTACGAAGGTTCTTGTTGCAACCCTTCTTTCACAGTATGCGTTTTCGTGTCCCTATGAGATTGAGGCATTCCAGAGTTTCGTCATCCGACCTCGCGTCAAAGGGCAAGGGTTTAGTTCTCTTCCTCTTCTTATTCGAAAGCTTTGACGTTCACAATGGGCTCGGTAGTTTTATTGTCACACTACTTGTGAAATGCCATCCCAAGTATTAGACAGTGATGTAGTTAGTGATTCCATCGTGACTCGCGAAAGGTATATAATTAAGGTTTCATGTTTGAGTACGCCGAGTACTCAGAGTGTACACGATACTAGATTGTAAGTGGCGGAGGCAAATACCATGATAATGTGCCGTCATAATGTAATTGACTCGTCCTTTGGGTATATGTTTTGGGCAATATCTGAAATCTGGTTTGAATTTCCTCAAACATTCAGGCGAGGGGAGAATTTGAGTCGGCATCCATCCTTTGGGAAAAGGGTAGCAATGATCCTGTGAGGAAAATGTTAATGGATGCAGAAATACACCTGATTGCTAGCCATACTCAATCTGAGAACTCTGCGGTGTAATTTCATGCTCAAAGTCCATCTGGACAGAAGCCATGGCGAGAACCAAGACAATATTCAGTTGGGCGTACTCGAGACCAATGCATCGGTGAGGTCCAGATCCAAACACAATGTAGTTTTTAGGATTTTGGTTTGCCGAACCTTCTTGATCAAGCCATCGCTCAGGTAAAAGTTGGTCTGGTTCCGGATAAACAGATGGATCGTGCAAAGAGTTGTAGAATGAAGGGATGACCATGCTGTTTGCGGGGACAGTATAGTCGTCCGAAATGGGGAATGCTTTCGTCGTTTTATATGGAACCTGATAATGTGAATTTGAAAAGAGTAAATGTATATGTTGAATCACGCTGACCATGGTAACAGGAGGCATAACACGCATGCTCTCTTTGACAAAGGCATTCAGATATGTCATTTGCTCAATCATCTCGAGCGTAAGGGATTTATCGAAATTGCCTTGACGGACAGACATCTGCTCGGCACGAACCTTTGCAAGGATGTCTGGGTTGTCTACCAGATGTTGGAAACCGTAGATCAAACCACTGCTCATGGCATCCTGTGAAGCGAAGAGGAAAGAAAAGAGGACCATAGCCATCTCACGATCGCTAAAGTCTCTCTTGCCCTTGTAAGTAGGATCATTAAGAACCTGCACCCATTCATCCAGCATACACTCAGGATCAACACCAGAAGCCATTGCTTCCTTGCTTCGCTTGGCAGCGAGTTCAAGCCAACGCAAAGCAGCCTTGCGGGCTTGAATAGCTTTATAAACTTTGGTACCAGGGATTGCGAAGGGAAAATTGACGAGTTCAAGGGACTGAGTGATAGCCCAATATTTCTCGTTAATTTCTATCGCAGCTTCTTCCGATATGTGTTTGCCACAAAACACACGTAGGGATGTGTCCATGTTAAGATGACGAGCGGTCATCATGATGGGTTGAGCTTCATCGGTTTGTGCGGCGGTAGCGAGCCATTTGGCAAAGTGTTTCCGGGTGATTGCTTCCTGGATACCGACGTAGATACTGACCAAAACTTATGAGCATGCGCTGCATCAGGATTACAGACACTTACCCAAGCGCTCTGCGAGTAAAGAGACTATTAAGGCCGCGGCGATAGGACAAATGGTCTTTGCCAGTTAAGAAAACCCTGTTTGATTCAATCAATGGCAGCACGAGGGAATCAATGGCAGCACGAGGGTAAGGGAAGTACAACGGACCAGTTTTCGGGGAGCAGAATCTGCTTGGCTGAGTGAACGAGACAGGGTTCGGCATGGAAGGGAGAATTCAAGATTTTTCGCGCAAATTCATTGGAAGACGCCATCACAATGAAACTGAAAGGACGGTTAGATATACTGAAGTAATTAAAAGTAAGACATACATATTAAATACACTAATCGCACTCAAAGCACCCGAATCCCATTGTTTCTTATAGTTTTCCATAGTGGGATGCATGGAGTCGGCGAACTTGCCAATAATAGGAATAGTCCATGTCGCGCCCGGGAGATGTTGTTTTTTATATCTGTATACGGTCTGCTCGAGAATGAGGAGAGACGTAACAATCGCAAGAGTTGTCCAAAGCCAAGTGGCGGATGTGGCTTGGCTGAGGGACGGTGATGAAGGCGTAGTCAAGTTGTAGGATGACGAAGAGACGGCTTCGAGATTGAATGACATGATGGACGCGGGTTCCAAGTCCAACACAGAACTGATATATGGCAGAATGAACCCATTTTTTTTCGTTGACCAATCACATTGCACATACCAATGCGTTAGTCAGCCATCATCACTTCCAAGAGCTCGAGCTTTCGAAATTGAAATTTGAGTCAGAACAACCAACATCAACCACAGTACACGTGCATAATCCTTTGAATACGGTTCAAAGACGCGTTGTCTTCTTGTGCCGATTGTTCAACGTTCAACATTCAACGTTCAGGAACTGAACTGAACCCCCATCATGCACCAACGCCGGCCATCATTTAATTATTCCAGAAGGCATTCCTGAAAGCTTTGAAAACTTCTTCGATAATTCAATGAGGCATTTGTTTAGGGGCGCCATGAAGACAAAATCGACTTACCGCATTTGCGAATTCTGTGAATTTTGTCTGAGGAATTGATGTCAACCACGATGCAGTCACGCGTAGGCAAGTACGGTTTGGGCAAGATTGATGAGCATCTCATCAGTGGCTGTCAAAGTTTTCGCCATCTCCCTGTTAAATTATCATAATCTCTAAGTCCTTCCTCATGTTCAATTGACCTTCCAAGATTCGTTGCCATAAGGAAACAGGATGAGCAAGCTCGAGAGTCAGCTACTTTGGTTCTTTGGTTCAGAGAAGAATTGTCTTGACCAAAGCTCGAATAACGTTTTTGTCGTCGTTGACTTTAAGCATGCTGTTTTTAAATTGGCATTAAAGAGTATTTGCAACGGGGTTTGTGGCGTTTGACAGTTTCCTAGCCGGGTGAAAATTCTTGGCGGGATTGCCGTGATGCCATGAGAAGCCAGTCGAATATCAATGGATGAAAAACCCACCATTTTAAGTGCGTAATGACCATGAAAACTTGTGCAATCGGTGATGAAGAAGGTTGAGAGTCCAATGTGTGGTCTCCTTCTAGACACAGTGGAGAAAGTGCATAAAATCTTCAGTGCACCTTCAAGAGGAGAAGTAGCGGTTAATGAACCACATCAGCTGTGCCAAATTCCAACTGATGCGAGCCGGGTTCCAATGAAAATGGCGTTGAAAATACTCTCTATTGTATAATTTTAATAGATTAAGAACTCTGTTGAAGGTGTATACTCATTTGGACAGAAAAAAACATTGCATCAGAGACGCAAATCCTTCATGAACCACGCAGGTATCAGGTTCGTAGAAGTACATATGATGTGGGCTCACACAACATTGTGACGCGTCCTTAAGGACACCTAACAACTTGGCTGGGATCAGCGGAGGATGCCTAATCTTATTAAGTACGTATCAGTATCACGTGGTTGAGTATGACGATGGTGACGACCTTTGACGGCCTGGACGACGTCATAGAAGTATAACCACACTATATAACAATAGGACAATTTACCTCTACTTGTTTAAGCCACTCAATACCGAACCGAGTTTTTTTCTTTCCTAGGATGATTTATGTTTCCACATTTTTTCGCTCTCCGGCGCTTCGCTCTTCAGTTGTCAATCTTCGTACATTTCACTCCACTCCAACTGTCGCCAAGTCAGTGTCGGAGAAGGTTTCTGACGTAGCAGACAAGGTATGCGTATAGCGCTAAAGTTATTTCTCAAGGTTACAACATAGTTTAGGTTAATAAAAAAGTTGGAAAGGGGCTTGCGTCCGCAATCGAAAAAGGAGAACAGGTAACGCAATCAACCAAAGAAACTTTTGGTAGGTCATGAAAGCGCAGCAACTTCAGGGTCTATACTTACCCACAAATATGCAGGTACTGCCACCGGAAAGGTAAAGGATCAAGTAGACAACGTCAGTCAGGCAACACACCAGGCCTCGCAAGCTGCAGGGGAACAAGTGAAGCACGCTTCGAACGCATCGGGACAGAAGATGAATCAGGTTAGAGGAAATTCGCGCGTTCGACATCAATAATGATTCTGATTGAGATTTTTAAGGCTGGAGCTCGTATTCGAGAAACCAAGGAAAGTTTCGAGAAAGAAGCCTCAAAGTAACCGGAATATCAATTTTACATCATCCAATCAGCACCCGCGACAGTGTTGTTGGCACCTTGTACAAATAAGATACTGTCCAACCAAGATAACTTTGTCAGGCTTTTACTTGAAGTAGACGTTGCTTTGCATTCAATGTTACGAAGGATTTCATGGTAATGTGGTTTGGAGCGGAACGTGTAACATATCTATCACTTGTGTTCGGGCTGAAGCGAGCTCTGTATCAATTACCTCAGTCCGATTCGTTATGAGATTCAATAAGGTGGAGAGGTACAGAGTGAGGATTTGAAACAAAAATATGGATATGGAATTATTCGTTTCTCTGGCTGCCGCGGAACTTGGTGGTCGTGGCTGTTCAACTGCGTCGTTTAGATACATCCTTTCCATGTTCACAATGAAGCGGGTCGTTGAGATAACGCCCGATTGATGGGAGGACAAGAAATCGGGCCCAACGACATTACACTTGATGTTATAGAGATTCTGATAAGCTTTGATCACTATAGACTTCAAAGTTTCAATTAAGACTCCGCCTGAATCGCCTGCTAAAACAATTTTCTTCGGAACCGACAAGGGCCTTCAGTCAATCTTCACCCCAATAACCCATTTGACACATTTTTGAAGGCAGTAAAACTCCCCTTCACACCGATAGAATTGTATGAAAGGGTAGGAATCGTGATTGTTCCATCTTTAAAGGACGTTCTGAATCGGTGCGATTACTTATAGAGAAGAGTCCACACTTCAAGATGCCCCCGTAGATGAGATCGAGTCCAATTGGGACCAGGTCATTGATAGGTGAATCGGTTTGAAATTCGGGTTGGCACGGGGTTCTTACAACGATGATATAGCTTCGATAACATGGACCTCAAGCCTGAGCTCCTTCGCGGCATCTATGCATACGGGTATTTTTTTTTCTTGCCTCAGATTGTTAGCCACCATCTTAAGTTGATGTCTTCAGTTTTGAACGGCCTTCTGCCATTCAACAGCGTGCAATCGTCCCTGTTGTTAAGGGTCACGATGTCATTGCTCAAGCCCAGTCAGGAACTGGAAAAACCGCCACTTTCTCTGTTTCCATTCTTCAACGCCTGGATTCAAACTACAAGGGGACTCAAGCTTTGATTCTTGCCCCGACCCGTGAACTCGCTCTCCAGATTCATAAAGTTGTGGTCGCTCTCGGGGACTATATGAATGTCTCCAGTCTGGCCTGCGTAGGTGGTACCGCTGTTCGCGAAGATATTGCCAGGCTCCAGTCTGGTGTTCAGGTTGTCGTTGGTACGCCTGGCCGTGCCTTCGATATGATCAAGCGTGGTGCCCTTAAGACAGATGGTATCAAAATAATGTGTCTTGACGAAGCCGACGAAATGTTGTCGCAAGGCTTTAAGGACCAGATCTATGAAGTTTTCCAGCTCCTCCCCGGCGACACTCAAGTTGCCCTTTTCTCCGCCACCATGCCTGCTGAGGTCTTGGAGGTTTCTAAAAAGTTCATGCGCGATCCTGTCCGCATCCTCGTAAAAAGAGATGAGTTGACGCTTGAAGGTATCAAGCAATTCTACATCGCTGTTGAAAAGGAGGAGTGGAAACTTGACACCCTTTGCGATCTTTACGAAACTATCACGATTACCCAGGCCGTCATCTTCTGTAACACCCGCCGAAAGGTCGATCTCTTGACTGATCAGATGCTTAGCAGGGAATTTACTGTTTCTGCCATGGTGAGTCGATGAATGGACTGCTAGAGTTGAAAAGTGGTTTACATATTTTTCTTAGCACGGTGACATGGAGCAGAAGCAGCGTGAGGTGCTTATGAAGGAATTCCGAACTGGATCTACTCGTGTTCTCATCACAACTGATCTCCTTGCTCGTGGTATCGACGTACAGCAAGTCTCCCTGGTGATCAACTACGATCTTCCTACCAATCGTGAGAACTATATCCATCGTATTGGCCGTGGTGGCCGTTTCGGTCGTAAAGGTGTTGCTATCAATTTCGTTACCACCAATGATGTTGCTATGCTCCGTGATATTGAACGTAAGCTTCATTGACCTCGTGTGCTATTTACCGTCGGCTGACCAGATATTTAGAGTTCTACAATACCCAGATTGATGAGATGCCTCTCAACGTCGCGTGCGTATCAAATTTAATACACTTACCCCAGAATCTAACATTTACCCTTCTTTTGACAGTGACCTCATATAATCTGGATTCTTTATGTCTGTTTGAGTTAATGCCTGTACATACATTTGTATCCATTCCGAGGAATATAGACATATATTCCCTTCTCACAGCACTTGAAGGGAGATGTCCGTACATACTTCGTACGCGACCAAATGTATGTACATAGTCCGGGCCCCGATGGACCTTCCCGGATAATTCTTACCTACTACCTTCCCAACCTACCTTTCTCCCAAGGCATGTCAGTCCAACAAATCATTGTCATAGTTGCAGCTGCGAAAGCTTTCGTGACTTCTTGAGGTCAGCGCCGAACAAGAAGTTAGACGTAAAATGAATACTGAGATAAACTGGTTTTCTGCCAAATTTATCAAGGGGTGCTTGTTTCTAAACCATCCACCAATGTACCATCATTTCTTGAAACAAACGCGAAACGTCGCTTCCCGGCCTTTCAGCACCTGGCCTAGAAACAAATTTCTCCGCTCACGTACTGTTACAACCAATGCAGATTATGACTCCAAGTATGCAGAAAAGCTACATCGACGAGCCTTGGAGTGAGAAAGTCTGGCCCTCTTTCTTCCGCACGTTCTAAATATATACTGTTAACAGAAAGGGATTAACAGTGGACGCGCTGAGAGCGAGGGTCAAGGAAGAACAAGCGAAAGAGGCGCGTCAGAGACGTGAGGAAGAAGCTGCTCAGGCAGCAGAGGCAGCCTCTTCCCCGAAGCTTTCTATCCGAGCACAATCAACCTCAATCTCAGATGGTCGAAAGGACAGCTCGCCTGTTAAGGTGCCGTTCTTTTTCTTTTTTCCCCACAAATAGACCTGGCTCATTTGACACAGCCTTTGACGTCCATTCTGAATCTGCAAAAGTTAATGGCCACACCACATACGCCCGAACAAATAGGTGCTCTCTGGACGGCGTTCCATCTTTCAAAATCGGGTGGTACAGGGCGAGGATATGTATGTGCTGCTATACCATTGGACCTGTACAAGAAAATGGCTGGTGTTGCAGAACAGTACCCCACTTTCATTGTACCAGTCCGCCGGGAGAAGCTCGCGACAGAACCCAAGATAAAAGGCGAGGAGAATGTTGCATACGAATTCTACTTTTTGCAATGGGACTTCCATGACGTCCCACCTGTGCCCAGTGCAACCGATGACCTATTCACACCTTCAAAACCAGCTTCTGCCGGCGTCAACCCGAAAAGTTCTACTATTCTCTTTACACCTCTTCAGGAATACAAGATGCGGGCTGCGTTTGCAACGCCATACCTTGTTCTGACTCATTACACGGACTTGGCATACTCACACGGTGTCGTGCTTTTGAGAGGAGAAATCACGCCGAACTCGGGTGGGTCAGGGAGCTACATGTTGACTCAAGAGGATGCACAAATGTTGTCAATGGCCGTTCAGAAATTTTATTTGTGGGACAATCAGGATCAAGCGAGCGCAGGGGGGGAACTTCTGAGATGCTTTCATGAAGAGCCTCAGGAGTTTGAATGGGAGAAGTTACTAAAACATGCGAACTTGACTTGACAATACATGGATTACGTCGTTGATGAATGTAACTGGATGGTATAATAAAACACCTCTTTTCTTCTAGTGTGAGATGGCTAAGTTCTTACTTACTCGTTTCCTCTGGTACTATACGAGTTATGTGGCTGACACAAGAACCTGTTGGCGACTCCTTTCTTACCGAAAGGTTTTCGTCTGAGTACCTGCTTAGGCCAGGAGACACCAATTATATGACACAGCTCTCACAGCACTAGTAAGATGTCCGTAGCATACCTAGTACGCGAACTATGTCGTAAGTATGTAGTACGGGACCCGGTCGTTCGTTCACAACCAACAACCAACCAATAACCAATAACTTGGATTATGTGTCTGGAGATGCGATCATTTAGAACATATGAGGGGAGCCTTCTTCACCCAATTTCTCTTCCCTATCTCATCAATGACAAATGCAGCATACCCTGGTCGTGAGAGCCATGTGTTGGTTCTCCCGTCTCCTATATATCCTGCAATTACATCTTCTGACTCCTCATTTGTCAGGAGCGGTACCCTGACAATCGTCCATTCCAGATCCCCACGAGTGCGCACGTTCTCCCCTATAGCCACTACGTCGTTATATGCTGTCCTGGCACCTATTGCAACACCGTTGACGAGAAGCGAGAATGCAAGACTGAATCTGTCCGCAGGGTCTTTGATGGATGCCGTTCCAAGGCATATAAGACGTTTGATACCTTTTTGGCACATGATGTCGATGATAGAAAGATATGCATTTGCAAGAGGAGTGTTAATTGGGTGGAATGGCCCTTTTATTACACTCGGACCTAACGCAGACAAGACAATGTGCACGTCATCAAAGGCCTGAGCGAGAGCTTGTTGATCTGTGAGTTGGCCTTGAATGACGGTGACAGACGAATTAGATCTGAGGTCATGGGGGATTTTTTCGGAAGACCGGACATAAAGTACTATTTCACAAGATTCCAGAACTTTGAGAGCTCGGCGAACGAGGAGAATGCCAATGGCACCTGTGGCTCCGAAAATAAGGATGCGCATGACAACAAGTGAGGATGCTCCCATTGCCCGACGTCAGCTTTCATAATGCGTCGCCCCTCGTGACCTTCACTCCAGATCATTTCGCTCGCATCCTCTAACGGTGACCTAGTAAAAATTCCGTCTCCTCAATGTCGGTATTTCCGGCCATGGCCCGGCGCGTTTCGCTTCTTCCTCTAGTGCTGCAATAGCCTCCCCTATTTCCCCTTCGTCCTCAAGTACCATTGGCGCCACTTCTCTCTCGTAAAGATGACCAAATCGGCTGACAATACCAGGTATCTCGTCCTCTACGCGAAGAACCTCTGACTGAGCTGTCTCGATAGAACCCGCATTCACATCTTCCAATCCACATGCTACAATCCGATTGAACCAGGATATCGGTTCCCTCGTGATATTTAACGAGAAACCATGAGATGTCAGCCTATGCCGCACTTGAACCCCAATGCTACCTATTTTCGTCTTGGAATTCAGGAATACACCTGTGTGCTGTAATGGTATCGGTGTTATCCCATGAGCTTCTTTAAGATGCAGTTCTAGTGTCTTCTGCATGCGACAGACATAGTCTCGTACACCTAAAGTCGGAGAATATCGCGAAAGGTCCATCAATGGGTAGCCAACAATTTGCCCTGGCCCATGATAAGTCAGCTCTCCCCCTCGTGTTGCCGTCACGAAGTCCGCGCCCAGGGTAGTTAACCGTGTTCGCTCGTCTCGCACAGATTCTTCTGTTTGTCTACGTCCAGCAGTATAGACAGGCCTATGTTGTAGTAGGAGGAGAATATCCTTGTGAGAATTGGTTTTTCTTTGTGTCAATTGAATTTGGTGTATTTTTTCCTGCAATGCCAAGGTCTGCACATATGGTAGTGGTTGTCGAAAATAGTGATAAATGATTGTGGAGATTGGCATGGAAACGACGGTTGCACAACAATGACAAGGGTACACACGCACGTATCAAGCCAGCTATGTCCGTTGCGGACACGAACGAATTAGAGCTAAAGATGATGGTCACGTGCGGCTTATTCGTGCTACGCCGCGATCGGGTCACTGCTGCTCTTGGAAATATTGCCCGCCACACTGAATGGACTGGCGCACTGTTACGCCTCAAGATCGCAGCGCTCTCTTCCTTCGAAAGGTCGATTCCAATTGTGGATGTAGATACTAAACCGTCTCTACTTTGATTGACTTTCACGTTTCAGTTTTGAATCAAATGAGCTGAGTTATCAGAGTTTGGAATTTAATATGGGTGCACGTGGGTTCGACACTGAGCGCGTTGCCATCGCTGAGCACTTCCAAATCTGTATCGCTGACCCACAGCAGCGTGAACTGTGGGCGCAGCTGAAAACACGTCAAAGAGTGCGGGAACGCCTTCGGAGGGGTTTCCCATCGAATTCAAACTATCGGGCCGCGTTCCAATTGAAATTCCGGAGCCCCGATAGCTGATGGTCCGGGCGAGGTCCGCAACGGGCACCCGTACACCACACATGTTATCGCACGTACGCCCCTGTAGGAACGGTACATATTTTACTGTTGTTTGGAGTTCCGGGAATATATATTGATGGCATGAATATCTATATGTAGTAGCACTCGGCATTCCTACTCCAAGTGATGTCCGTTTCCGGGTTCCGCGTCCTGCTCAAGGTCAGTTTCTTCCATTCCAATTCAGTTTTATTGTATATCGTAGTGCGCCGATTATTCCTCTACATTATAATAACTTACATGAACGTCGCACCATAGGTCATAAAAGATTGTGTACTACCAGATTCAAAGATAATAATACATTTATAAGATTTGGTAACACTCCGCAGCTTCTTCTAGAAGCTTGTTCTGAGAAGGCAGTTTTCATGTGCCAGGACTCAACTTTAAAACAAAGGCAACGTTAGATAATCTACTATGTATGGATATCACCTACCCAGCTTGTTGGGGTCTTTCTGTGGTAAACCCACGCCAGTATAATTAATATACTCCTCCTCCTACTCCTCCTCACTGATGACTTCTTGTCGAACAGAAGGCCTGCTGCAAATCAAGCAGAAAAGTAGAAGAAGCTTTGGGCTCCCTTATGCCTCTGCATCTTGATGTTCAGCATACCTTGAAGACCTTGGCAGTAGACTACGTATTATACCAGCGTGATCCTAGATTAATCTGGAAGAGAGTTGAAATGAGGACGAGCAGAATCACAGGTTTTCTGTGCCCGCCACGGAAGGCATATAGAGCAGCTGTGAAACATGGCACGAACAAGGATCACAATAGGGATGCTCAATTCTCTGTTCAGTTCGTTCTGTTCACTTTTTTGACAGGGCGGTCTTTCGAAAATTCCACGAACTGCGAACAGAGAATTGAGAGTCAGAGTTCTCGAGCTTTCCTGTGTTATTGGACGAAATTTAATTTAGAGGGAAATTTTGGAAGGAGAGTTCGAATCGGCTATTCGGCAGTTCATCAGACGGCGTTTAAATCTGTCAAAAAAGGAACGACGCACTCCACGATACCAGATAGATACTTAGACAGTGACGTTTTTGCTGCTTGGCGTGGACGAGCCGAACTTGGAAAAGGCCATAGTATGACACCAACTATCAGAACAGTTGGAATTATCTGATGCTAAGTCAAAGCGCCCTCATGTGTTTTTTTTTTCAGTCGCAAAGCGTCCATCTGGAACAGTCGTTCACACTGTTGCACAATGCCATAGACCATTGGTGAGGCTCTGTACTGACCAGAGTAGTGACACTCTTTCAGCTGCTGTTGCCAACGATGGCCAAAGGCACACAAGGCACTAGCACACGGCCGATTCGGCCGAAAAATTGAAGGCTTAGGCGCCGGTGATCAAGACCAACCAACCAACAACCAACCAACCAACCAACTCTCTGTTCGTCCGTCAGTGACCCGTAGTCAAAGGTTACAAGCTACATAGGCTTCTAACCAATAACAATCGAAATTAGCATTTTGGAACCTCGTCTTTTAGGACATGGGGGACTATCGGCGATCGCGCTGGACATGATAGGATTTGTGGAAATAAAGTTCCATCGGTTGTGTACTTATGCTCTATTGCTAATGGCAGGCTTGGTTGCAATTGGTAGCTTTTTCATTCATTTATCCGTTATCTCTACGGTCACGTGTATAAAACTTCTCCGCAATTTCGCACCCGACTCACTTATCTCGGCTAAAGCGGTCCCCTTTCCTTTCAAAACACTGGCATTTTCTCTTCCAATCATACGCTCTCTACTCATTTCTATTTCCATCTTATCAACTCTATCTCACGTCCCGTATTAACATCCTCTCGGCGTATCAAACTCGCCAGCACTGTATTGATGCCAGGTGGTAGTTCAACTATTTCCAAAATCAGAGGTGTTGTCGGAGCGTCGTCACTCTACCGCCGTAAGCTCTTCTTTTCTATGATCATCTTTTGAACGTCACTGAAAGGTTAACCCAGGGGATGGTGCAACGTGAGTCATCTTCATTAATCTAATCGTCGTTCTCTCAATACTCGCTCACGTCTAGATTCGATCGCGGCGACATCGCGTTCATCATCCTGGCAGGCGGAATGGTCTTTCTCATGATTCCAGGTCTAGGTCAGTATGACAGTCCTTTATGTGAAGATTTGGTTGACAAAGCCTGACAGCATTTCTCTATTCTGGCCTGGCTCGTCGAAAAAGTGCTCGTAAGTTTTCTTTTTCTTGCTCCTGGTTTCTTTGGATGAATGATCATTCCACCAAAAGTCTCTTTGGTCTGGGTCTGTTTTGCGAGTAACGCTGTTGTTATATTCCAGTGGTTCTTCTGGGGCTACTCCCTCGCCTTTGCGCCAACGGCGAAAAGTGGCTTCATTGGCAATCTCACGCATTTCGGCCTTCTCAATGTTCTTGGAAACCCCGCTCCTGCTACTCCCCTTATTCCCGAATTGGTTTTTAGCTTTTTTCAAATGGAATTTGCTTGTGTGACGGCTGCAATACTTATGGGCGGTATCGCTGAACGCGGCCGTGTGCTTCCTGCTGTAGTACTTATATTTCTATGGACAACAATTGTCTACTGTCCACTTGCGTACTGGGTATGGGGAACCAACGGGTGGGCGATGAAGTGGGGTGTTCTCGATTTCGCAGGCAAGTCTGGATTTCAATTAAGCTAGCGTCACACGGGTTGACTTCTTGTCTCGTATCAGGTGGAGGTCCTGTCGAAATAGGAAGCGGTGTCAGTGGCCTTGCCTTTTCGTGGGTGTTAGGCCGTCGATCAGAAAAAGAACTTCTGAACTTCCGGCCCCATAACGTTTCTATCGTCGGACTTGGCAGTCAGTATCTCAATCTCGCTCAGAACCGTATCTTGATAAAGTTCCAGCATCTCTCCTATGGTTTGGGTGGTTGGGCTTCAATGGTGGGAGTGCATTTGGTGCGAACCTTCGTGCTGTCATTGCTATCTGGAACACGATGATCGCGGCCGCTTTTGGTGGGGCTGTTTGGTGCTTGTTGGACTTCCGGATCGAGCGACGATGGACAATGGTTGGCTTTTGTTCAGGGACAATTGCCGGCCTGGTTGCTGCGACGCCTTCATCAGGTTTCGTGTATCCGTGGGCTTCAGTAATCATAGGTGCCCTTGCAGGTGCCGTTTGTAACTTCGCAACAAAAAGTTCGTTCATTGTAATCTTCCTGGCATTCTGCGTCTAAAATCATCTCAGTAAAATTCCTCATAAGGGTTGATGATGCCCTCGATCTTTTTGCCGAGCATGCTGTAGGGGGTATTGTCGGCCTCATTTTGACCGCATTCTTCGCGTCTCCGACAGTCATCAGTCTCGACGGTGTCAACTTAAACATACCCGGAGGCTGGATTAATCACCATTGGAAACAACTTTATATTCAGTTTGCTTACGTCTGCGCCACCTGCGGCTACTCTTTCGTCGTAACCGCCATCCTTGCGAAAGCCGTTGATTCCATTCCTGGCCTACAACTACGGAACACCGCAGAAGCTGAAAAGCGTGGTATGGACGAAATTGAGGTTTGTCTTTGTTCGACTCATCACAACATCGTTTGGCTCAAATCGATTGCAATAGATCGGAGAGTTTGCAAGTGACTACATTGAAATACGGAGGGATTTCACTGATGGCGCTGCACCCTTCGATTCCACCGATGGTAAAGGGGCCTTCTTCTACCCTCATGTCGCAGCGGGCGATCGACATGGCCATGTAGAAGTATCTTTCACCAACCCTCACCCAAGAGAAGAACAACATCATCGGTCATCAGATCAACCCGAGCCGTCTGATCATATTGAATCCGTATCTGAGAAGACGGAGAACACTGTAGCACCAACATCACCACCATGAATTTTTTCTCATGACTGTATACCTGCATCCATTGTTGCATACATATTTTAATACATTGTTTTCACTCAAGTACCTGGAATGTGAAGTCTACATTGTGTAAGGTCACTTGCATAACAAATAACATGTCTCCAGGTAAATAATTATACATGATGTTTGATACCATCAACAGTCCCAACCGAGGACGAAATCTTGCAATTCATGGTTAGTAGTGATATCAACGATCTCCGGTGTAATCGAGATAGGCAGATGAGAACCACATATACTAGCACCAAATTCCTCGTGCAAGAGGAGTTCGACGACGTTCCGAGCTGCTAGTGTCTCGGTTTCCATCGTTGATATGAGCCTTCCCATAGTGAGTACAGTGTTGATGGAGTAAAAATTGCGAGACATACGGTTCAAGAGCATTGACATAGTAGAAACCGCGATCTACTTTAACAGGAGGAAAAGTGGTAGTAGGTGTAAGTTTGGGGTAAGCATCCCACTAATAGAAACAATGATTTTATCCACCGGTACTCGACCATACAAAACTCACCTCTGTCCTATAGATCCAACCGACTTGATCCGAAAATACACGAGTAAGGAGTTCATCACTGACCCTCTCTTTTGAGAAGATCTTGACGGCCCATTCTCCTTCCCTCACAAGTCCGAGATACGAGAGAGAATTGAACTCGGGCTCCTTTTTGCCATTTCGCACACCCTCGTAGGTGGTCAGTGTCATCTCAGGTAGGACCGAGGCACTTAATTGTTTGAAGTAAGCAGGGTCAGGCTTTGGTGATGTAGTGGTTAGAAGGGTAACGTGAAGGTGAACATAGGGTTGTTCCGGAATCAAGTCAGCGAGAGAAGAAGGAATAGCAATCCCAGTTGAATGGAAAGGTGCAGCTAATATGACAGCCTTATAGTGTGTTTCACCCAAGCTACTCTTGATAATCCATTGTGCGGAAGGCGAAGTTGATACTGAAATGTTGCTCACCTTTCATCTTCGATTAACTCCGTAAAACGGAAAAGCTAACCTGGACACTTACTTGAGTATTCAAATGAACATGAGCACCGGAGCGTTTCAGGAATTGTTCAAAAAGCTGGAAATTTCCGCCTTTGATGCTCCTCGCGTTGGTTGTGGCCAGTGAAATTATTGCACCCAGTGCATGAATGTCGTCAATGTTCTGTACATAAAGGAGTATTAGGAATTCGTGCGTCTCAAGATATCAACACCTTCACAGACCTGTCCATAATTCGCTCGAGTTGCGCCTTCAATGAGCTCAAGAGCGTAACGCTTCGCCACTCCTGCTTTCGCAAAAAACGAGGCTGCTGTATCTTTTGTCACGTTTGAAAAGCCCAAAGCGGCAGAAACATCCGCAATGCTCTCCCATTTCGATGAATCCAAAGAATAGATGGTGAGATACCTCTCAACCGCTGCCTTGACACTGAGGAATAAATCAGACAAAAGTCTACTGCTTTCGGGAACAAAAGCATCACATTTGTTGCGTACGCTTGTGAGCAAGCACCCCGTACCGTACAAGTGCCTTTATTGTGTCCCACCAACTATCACCAAACTATAATCATTGGCAGTATATCGATGACTTGAAACTTCAAAATTGACAATCTTACTGTAAACACGAGGTCTCCTCCGTCCCAAATCCCTGTCCTGCCACCCGCACCAAATGCCTGGCGTGTAAGGTTGAACTCGTCTGACGCTCTCCAAAGATTTTTGTTTGCTGCGACAAAAATGGAAGCGCCCAACTCAAGTGGAGGAAGACTCGAATTATCATACGGGTACACAGTGATGCTTCCTATGGCTATTTTGAGCTAAGCAGCAGATAGATAGACTGTCCGACGCACGACCGCCAATATAAGAGGCTTTCTCATAGACATCGATGTCCACGGAAACATTAAAACGCTCCTTAGCTTTGGATATCCAAAAGGCTGCAGAGCTCCCACCAGCTCCAGCACCTATGATTGCGACACGGGGGATATCGTTGACCACGTACCCAATGGGCTTCGTAAGACTTTGGTTCTTTGTGAAGAATGGGAGATGAAATGGTAATTGAAAAGCCAAACTCGCCGGGAGAAAGACGAGGAATGCATAATACCACATGGCGGCGAGTTCAAGACAACCTTCGAAGCACCCATCAACTTGTACCATCATTCACTGATCCACATGTGAAATGACACCGCATCAGAGCCGATTTTGGCATTCCATGGATGGTTGCCTTTCAGCCCGGCGAAGAATTGTCGTTCGTGACTTATGATCTCTCCACTTCTGGTTTTTCTCGCCAATGTTCAGTTTTTTGAGGGAGTTTCTCCATTTATGCCGGGTAAACCTCTAACCTCTATAACCTCTATAATGTAGTATCAGTCCCGTTCTCTGGCTTGTCGGAGGAAGATTGGGCAACACTTCCATCGAGAGGACGGATAGCTCTCTCTAGATCTCTCTCTCTCTCTATATATATATATATATATATATATATATCAGCCTAATTTACTCAGGTTAACTGAACGGCAGATGTCGATGCAGTCTCAGTCACCAAAAGCAAATGGTTGGTTGGTTGGCATCACCGGCGTGGTCTCGGCACGAATTCCATACTGTATCGTAGTACGCATACTAGGTATGCTAGGGGCGGCTTCTCCTCCAGTGTTGTGAGAACTGCCGTGATCAGTGTTTTCTCCCGGCCCAGGACACATCCCACTGCTGCAGTGAAGTATTCATGGGCAGACACATACAAAATTGTTTTTTTTTCTCCCCTTTCCCAAGGGACACACTTTCAGGTGCCAGCAAGGCTTTCTTGTCAGGCTTTTTACATTTTGAACCGTTTTCATTACATATTGCAGAAAATACGAGGAAGGGTTTGTTTATCCTCATTGCTTTATAGTCTCTTGTCCCTATTGTTAGAAAGACCCTAATGACAGGTTATTTACAATTGACTCTGCTCTCGTGTTGAGGGTATGGAATGGAGACAAATACCTACATGGAAATACTCCTGACTTGAGTACTATCACACCAGGCCTAGTGTTTTATTTCTGTATGCTATCACTTCCTAATCGCACACTTAATACAATTTCTTTCTCGTCCATATTACTATTATTATCACCTCATGCCTTCTTGAACACATTACAGAAAAACTCCACGAGTTTGCTGTACACGTCCTCAAACCTGGAGAAAACAGATAGAGATATGCAATGTCAACTTTTGCACAGCACAAAAAGCACCTACTCTTTCTTATTCTCGGTGTCCTTTAGATCGCCTCGGGCAGCTGCCCAACCGTGGAACCTGCCAACAACATGATTCAAGCCAAGCACCATAAAAAGCTCACATGTTAGCGTAGTGCTTGCTATCATTCTTTGGTGCGAATGCTTTCTTCCTGATGACATCAAGTACTTTTCTATACTAAGAAAGAATCAGGCTAGGCCATTGAGTAAGTGATGCACATTCGTACCTCATCAAGGGGTTCATCTTTGGAAATGTAGATGCCAAGGGGGACGGTCAGTTTTTCAGCATCTGCGACCGATAGCATTCTAGGTAAGGTCAGGTAGGCCCTGAAAGTAAGCACTATCTGGCTCACGCAGGGTGAACGATGGCTACGGCATCAAAAGGAGTGGACGATGCACCGGAAGAAAGTGTCACTTTTCCACCTAAAAAGATCGGAATTTTTGAGTTCGACTCGTAACTACATAAAGATATATACCCCAGCAGAAACCATAAGCTGCGACGTTCTTCGCACCGTTGGTCCTTAAAGCCGTGCCAAAGTCAATAAGTTTCTGAATTGCAGCTGATGGGCTGGCTGTGCCACCAAAGAATTCTTGCAAGTCACGTTTTTCCTGGTCGTTTTTCGGTGGAAATTTCCCGATTGGATAGGGACCCTTAGGCTCGAAGAAGTCCGGCATGTAGACAGTCGCTTTGAGAGTTGAAGCGATCATGTCCGCACCTTGCTGTGTTTGAGGAAAGAAACTAGACATACCAAACGGCGTCAGTTATAGCATGACGCTCAAGACCAATCTACATATATCTCACCCAAATATGTCATACACACAGACAATCTTGGTATCGCTATCCTCTGGGCCAGTTATATAGACCCTCCTGAAACCGGCGTGGGGTTTGAAATAACCTTTAGGAGAATAGTCAGATTGTACAGGAGGAATAGAGCAGCATGCAATGCTGGTGTTATAAACTGTAGTAGACATGTTGTATATATTGAGATGGCGGGTAATGCAACGAAGGCGAGACAACATTCACTCGTGAAATGGCCGTCCGAGCTGGTTATGACGCAGCGTTATTATTAACGTGGATGCCCGGTCCGCTTATGTAATATAGATTATATAAGACATGTTTGCATTTTTATCTCCTGCACCCGTACCACAACTCTAGTGTTATACTGGGGTAACTCTGTCGACCTACTTCGAGATGAGGGTACGCAGTCTGGCACGGGCAGATGGAATTTATAAGAGCACACTTAAGCCGGAGCGTCTGCCGGCTTTGTCACTCATTGCAACGCAATGGAATGGAAGATGCTTGACTATGTCGCTCGAACACATTTGCTATGTACGCGTAACGCAATAATGCTGGAGAATACTTAGACCACATTGAAGTATATAGTGCATTTCGAGGAGAGTCTATCTCTGTCTTATAATGTTCACGCCTTCTTAATGTATATAAAAAAATTCATTCATTCGTGAAATGAGAAAGTGGACTAAATTTTGCAATGGTCACCTTTTAAATTTAAATTTGAAGCCTCAGATTACCCATTCACTCTTGCCTGTCAGATTTTTTATAAGTAAGTCATTGAGACTATCAAGCTCAATTCAACGAACCGGCGACACGAATGCCTAGAACTTGCCTTCGAATTCAGGCTATCATATCGTACGTCGTAGCGAAAATGTATGTAAGTATATGACACATGAGTATTCATACAAATCAAACAAGATCGTAGAAAAGGTGTCTCCATGTGCATGTTTAGATATACGCACGGATTTATCTGCTATGTCGCCGTGAAAGTACGGTGCTGAATAATACGTAGAGAGCGGCCACGATGAACTCCATTACGACAGACATCGCTAAGTATGTGACCAATTGACCGTGAATTGGATTGAACTTAGCCAAATTGGGGTTTGGGGATAGTGATATACCGAAAAGGTCAGAAGCGGACCATGCAGCAAGGACGGCGTAGGCAACGCGGACACCAAGGAATGGAAGGGCGAAAGTCGCACCGCTGAGAAGCTATGGGTGGATAAAATGATGGAAGCAAGGTAGTAGGATACATGACATACCCTAAGGCGATAGCTCCTCATCTGAAAATGATAGGTCCAGCAACCTAAATGGGCTAGGAATAGGACGATATAAACGCCAACAAAGACGCCGGCACTAGTACGGCGTAGTATGACCCCAATGTTTCCTTTGTCAGGACTGACATGAGTCCCAAGTATTCCGCCAGCAATAGACAACGCAAGCCCTGCCAAGGTAACCAGTCCAGTAAGCCGAAGTATCAAAGATACTCTGGAAATTTCGCTGTAAGTACTTTGTCCCCTAGAAAAATATGAATAATCGTAAAACAACAGGGCTATGGAAATCCGTACGCCATCCCGAGGAACCCTATAGCTGAGAGCAATAGCGGAGCCAAAGCAGCGGATTGGAGCATATAAGCACCAATGAAGAGATCAGCGTGGGGCCGCTGAACTAGTTCACCGGCTAATATCAATGCAGCCTCAGATATTCGAGCTGTATGCATATGTCAGATATGTAAGGAGGGTGGTATTAAGCCATAACTCGCCTGCTGAGAAGATGAAAAGAAAGAGCCATCCTGCATCCCTCCGGAAGGCATAGCGCCAAACCAAAGCAATCGTGAAAGCAGCAATTGGGGTATAAAATGCGATCTGCGATGCAGAAATTTTCCCGTGAATATCCAGCGCAGACATAAATGGAGTGGTATAATGGGTATACGCGTGACTACAGCAATAAAACGCGACGCGAAGCAGTCAGGTGCTGAAGTGAATGCACCAAAATGAATCAACATGGATCTTGATCGGAGTTGGTGAGGTACATTAGATTAGATTAGATTCATGTAATTTTTTTAACTTGACCCATGAGACTACCCCGGCGCGTGCCATGGGCTTCACTTTCTGAACTGGAACAGATTTGTGCATGGATATACACTGATGAGAATGATATTGATGCGAAGATTCTTGCTATCAACAGAGTAAATTCTACCACGTCATTATCATCTAGAAACAACATTTACTGACTTTTTATTAGTTATCTGCGTGGAAAGCCATAACATGTCTACCCCATGCTCTTGAATCTACCTTGTCCATTCTAGTGGCTATGAATCAAGATAGTTTACACGCGTCTTCCACTTCTTCGCTGTCGATTCGACAGTGTTACTCAACAGCTATCATTCGCCTTGTCAACGGACTCGTAGATCCCCTACAACTTGGAGTATACGCAAGATCCATTGCCTCTATAGCAAACCAACTTGGTCTTCCACCTTGGCTAGTAGAGCTTCGTCATGCTGTCACACACGAAGATCTCCCAAGTCTCGACCTGCTTCGTGATGCGGCACGAGATGTACGTTGATTCTTTTCAATTATCCTCGAAATAAATAATGACAGCCTCATCCAAGTCTATGTCCTGGCTCTTTCACAACTATTTTTTACCCATGATTAGCCCAATCACACTTCATGAGAGTAGAGTGAATCTTCGTCCGCTCGAACCAACGTTGAAACATTACAAGAGGCTTCAGAAGATCACGTTGAGGGATGCATCCTTGAAAACACGATATAAGACAGAGATCCTTTCTGTCCTGAAAGATATCGAACGCTGGATAGCAGAAGCTCAAGTGGCTGGAAAGGTGGTAGCTAGAGAGATTTGTTGGGAAACAGAAGTTTCGTCGGGTCCAAGGCAGGTCGATCCTAAGGAAAAGTGGGCATTGGAAAGGCTTTGTGAGGCCCTACTAGAGAAGGGCTTGCTTGTTCCTCTTTCTAGGAAGTGAGTTGACTCACTATCCAACTTCGTCAGCTTACTGACCGTTCTAAAGAAAACGAGATTTTCCACAGGATTCCTTTCTGCCTCCTACATCCTCTGTACAAATTTGGACTCCCCTGCTGCGTCATTTGCAAAGCATTCACTCCGACTTTTATTCAATTCTTGCTGGACGTATTGCATCTATCCTCCTACCTGAGAGCGAGAACTCGGATGGTGATGTTCAGCAGGATCCCTCGTATGACCTTTGTATCGCTCGTTGGGCAAAGTGGATCATTGAGGCCTCATCTGGTTGCGATTTGGCACCGAGTAATGATTTACGAAGAGAGATAGCTCTCACATTGATGCAGTCTATCGGCCCTCTCAGGTCGGCTCCAAATCAACAAAGAAAAACGTATGTACACCCCGTCTACACACAAAGCATGGTTTTGCTCAAGTCGCTTGCAGAGCCACAGAAAGTTCCATGTCTCTTCTTGAATCACTTTGTACTGGCGTTGCTAACCTAGAAACCACTTTAAAAATATTGAGATCACTGACATCCGATGTCGACCCTTGTGTGCGTGGATTCTGATCAGCTTGTTCCTACTCTTATGCCTGCTTAAATAGGATTGGAATTCAGACGATGTGTCTGTGATGAATCAACGTCTGAACATTCTTCTTGCGTCCGACTTGGATCTTTCTTTAAAATCTGCTATGTGTGAAGAACACGTGCAGATGGCCGTCGAAGAGATTTCAGGCTGGCGATTGCTTGATAAGAATAGTGGATGGCGGCCTTGTCCTATCGGCGTGCATTTTGCCCTTGTTTGAGTTGTTTCGAGTCTATCACATTCAAATTGTTTAGCAAAGCGCTAGCCCTTTCATCGATACTTCTGACGCACACAGTCACATTTTAAGCAAACATGTTTTGTATGATAGACATCCTGAAAAGGGTTTTTTTCTCTCTTTCCATCTCGAGGTAAGACTGATGACGTTTAAAAGGACTCTCTTCGGACTAATCTTGAAGCTTGAAGCTTGACGCTTGACTCTCGAGTTTGGCTGAAAGTCTGGTCGACCTTAAAGCTTGAATTCCTTCGACAATCTGATCATTCTCGGAGTTGCTCCATAACTACTTAGAGAATTACACGTTTTGAGATAAAAGATTCGTATAATCTGTGCGGTAAAGAGAGGGCTAGTATTCTTTTCCGTCTACCAAATTATGTGTTTCTGATTCCTCTGCTAGTAGTAACCCAAGCATATTACACCGACTTGAAGGATGAGCTCAGCTGTTCAAGGGTTATACATTACCATATCACTGTCAGGGACATAAAATATGTAATAAATAATGATTATTTATGTAATGACCAGGTGGTACCGTCACCTGGTCCAACCAAAGTAACTTATTCATGCCAGATTTCTACTTCCATGAAACTCAACAGCCCCATACCACAGCCACTCTCTAAGGAATGCTCGAAGGCTGCCAGAATATGTAGGTTGGGTACCTTTGGATCTATAGATATCGAAACTTATAATTCGGCTCTCACAGTCAAGTCTTTTGTGGACGGCAGTAACAACGGTCTTGATGGAGTCATTCCTCGCTCTGTGCTTGGAAATGCCAAAGGCTTTGCGATCTTTACAATATTCAAAGCTGGATTTCTCTTTTCTGCCAGAGCTGGAAGTGGAGTCGTCATTGCTCGACTTAACGATGGTAGTAAGTACTTACTATCAGAGTGGAGTATCCTACGTTATACTTCGAATACCTGATTGTAGGATGGTCCGCTCCTAGTGCGATAGGTACTGCGGGCCTTGGTGTTGGCACCCAAGCCGGTGCAGAAGTGACAGACTTCCTTGTCGTGCTCAATACTCGCTCTGTAAGCAATTGAAGTGCCCAGTATATATAGCTCTGCACCGACTCAGTAGCCTCATTATAGGCAATAGTAAGGAGAATCCGTTCAAGTTTCGCTTCGGCTTTCTAATGGCAGGCTACAGCAAACTTTCATGGCAGCCGGTTCTCTCACACTTGGAGGTAATTTGAGTATCGCACTCGGACCTTTAGGCCGCAACGGAGAAGCGCTTGGGTCGCTCAACACTAGTGGCAAAGTAGCTGCGATGTAAGAACGCTGGTATCCCCTGTCAACAATGACGAACGCTGATAGAAGTACCACAGGTACAGCTATTCAAAAACTCGGGGTCTCTTCGGAGGGATCTCAGTCGAAGGCTCTGTCATAGTCGAGCGCCAAGACGCCAATCGCCAAGCCTACCACTCGCCTGTTACTGCACGCATGCTTCTTGGAGGCGTTGTAGATCCTCCAGAGTGGGCTTCATACTTGATCCATACCCTTGAAAGCTGCACAAGCATGCCTGGAGGCAGGAAATGGATTCAGGATGGGCGTTCGGACGGTACCTATGCATTCGGTGGTTTCGCAAGTCCTGGTGCCGAACGAGATCCTTCGTTTCAAAAGGAGAGTTCTTCGCGGACATTTGAGGTTTTTCCTCCGAACTCGTGGGGAAAGCAGAAAGATTCTGATTCATATCCCGAATCACAGGCGTACGTGTCTCACACTCAACGCCAGGAGGGACGTGTCATAGACCGGGTCCAGGACGTTCCTTCGTCTCCTTTTGACTCTTCTTTAGAAGCCGATAATTCAACACGACCACGGTTTAACCACTCTATCTCTCATTCATCGACTGTTACTACGTCCCTCGACATGTCCTATGATAACCCCGCCCGGACAACTCGTCACTTACGATCTTACAGCGCAGCATTGGATTCGCCATATTCAGATCCTTTTGAAAATCCTGGGGAATTAAATCCGAGATCTAGCTGGCTCCAAAACGCGAGATCAGAATTAACTCAGCCGCTTGAAGCTGTTGGCCGTGCCATTGCCCTGTTCGATTTCAAGGCCGTAGAGGTAATTCATCTGCCACTGCTGGGTATTTCGGCTCATCGCATCTCGTCAGAGCGGCGATTTATCCTTCATTAAAGGTGATATCATTACTATTCTGAAGAAAAGTAACAGCAGTGACGACTGGTACGCATCACAGAATCATGTACAATGTGTTTTAATCAAATTCATATAGGTGGACTGGCAAATGTGGGGACCAGGAAGGTCTATTCCCTGCAAATCGTGTTGAAGTCATTTGAGCTGTGAGGTATTTATAAAATGTAATATAAAGTTAGGAACGAAGAATATGTAAAATTATCCTGATAAAAAGCGACTCACAGATAACTATTAATAACCTCACCGAACTCCTATCGAAGAGAGAAGACGAAGGGTGGATAAATACACCCAATAAAAACGTCCTGAAACCAATAGTGGCACAAATAAGAGCACGAAAAGGCCTAACCATCCTAGAGAAAGTAAAAGCCCACATGGGAATAACTGGAAACGAAGGCGCAGACAAACTGGCCAACACAGGGGCGGACAAAGCCACACCAGATGAAATTGACCTAACCATCCCTCCAGAATACGACATCCCAGGCGCGAAACTAGCTTCCATGACACAGGCGAAATTCTACAAGGGAATCATAGAGAGCACCCCCCCTCCGAATAGGATAGGAACAAAGACACACCTAGACATGACACGATGGGCGACGAAAGAAAAAATGGGGGACGTCCCAACAGACTGCCAAATCTGGAAGTCACTACGAAGCAAACACCTATCGAGACAGGTAAAAAACTTCCTTTGGAAAACGATGCACAATGCCTGCAAAGTGGGAAAATATTGGGAAAACATCACAAACTTTGAAGAGAGAGCAATATGCCCAAGCTGTAGAGTCACAGAAA